>CM033642.1:254412912-254577956 GCA_019512145.1 Engystomops pustulosus | reverse complement strand
ATAACACATTCCTCTTCCTCTTGATCTGCTCAGCCCTCCCTGCTCTATAACTTGCTGCATGCAGATAGGACACTATGTACAATCTGCTCCTCTCCTCCTGCTCTTAACATTCTGCCTGCAATAGGACACTATGTACAATCTGCTCAGCTTCTCCTGCTCATGACATGCTGCCGGCAGATAGGACACTACGTTCAATCTGCTCTGCTTCTCCTGCTCTATAATAAGCTGCATGCAGATAGGGCACAATGTACAATCTGCTCTGCTTCTCCTGTTCTATAACATGCTGCCTGCAGATAGGACACAGTATACAAACTGCTCATCTCCTCCTGCTCTATAACATGCTGCCTGCAGATAGGACACTATGTACAATCCGCTCAGCTCCCCCTGCTCTATAACATGCTGCCAGCAGATAGGACTCTATGTACAATCGGCTCAGATCCTCCTGCTCTATAACATGCTGCCTGCAGATAGGACACTATGTACAATCTGCTCAGATCCTCCTGCTCTATAACATGCTGCCTGCAGATAGGAGGCTATGTACAATCTGCTCAGCTCCTCCTGATGCATAACATGCTGCCTGCAGATAGGACACTGCATACAATCTGTGCAGTTCTTCTTGTCTACAACATGTTACAGATGGAGCTGCATATTCAATGTGACAGGTTCCTTTTAAACAAGACAAGGTCCATTCAAGGTAACACTACCCACATATAAATGGTCTGTAAGAACAAGTCCATAAGGAACCTGCAGATGTTTGACAATCCTCAGACACATCTTTATAGTATCAGCAGACACCAGCCCAGGAATTATTAGCACATGTCCCGGGCTACATGAACCTTCACAGATGTGTTCAGCAAAAGAGAGGATCAAACAGGATCTCATCGCGTCTCTTCTGATCAGCTGCCAGAGTTATCGCAGGAGCGCAGGGACAGGCGTAAATCATCAGACATAGGAGACAATCAGATATGTGTAACCACCGCCATCAGATCCATCCATTGTTCTGAGGAGGTGAATGATCCATCTTGTGTCTAATGTGATTATTAGCTGGCATATCCAATTACCCAGCTGAACTTTATAGCCCATGGAGCGTGACCCAGATCAAGCATAATAAATATTCCTTATACTTTGCAACTACTGGGAATGGCACCAAGCGTACTATGGCCACCCAAACCACTCACCACATGTTATACTGAGAAGGACCTTCCACCATGAAATCCCTGTACATCTGCACCTGCACTCAATACACATGTACACAAGAACCATTTCAGGACCTTTGAAGGTCCTCCAAAGGTCCTCAAACTGCAGATTGAAAGCAGCCAGAAGGGACACATCCTCCATTCCCCAAGAAGCTGATTCGAGTACCAGATGTAGGAAGTGATTTCCGGACTTGTAGAACAGTCATTGTGGTCCTTTTTTCTGTATTTTTTGGCTTCTTATTTGTGAGCAGGACCCTGATTCCTATTGTTTCATATGACTCTTATTGCTCTGTAATGTCCTAATTTATTTGTATATGTTCCCCAGAATCTGTAAAGTGCTACGGAATATGATGGCGCCGTAAAAATAAAGATTATTATTATTTTTATTATTTTGGGACACTGTGCCCTTGTACTTTTATGGCAGGTCCAAAGATAACAAATTACCCGATCTATAAGTGTCTTATCTCTCATTTCTTTGCTACCAAGATACCCCCTGGAGATGGCACTCACTGAGCGTGTAATCTGGACCACACAGCTATTCACATCTCCTTATCTTGTGCGGCTTCTAATTCTTTTGAACAGTGAGCATACACGGTCATTAATCAGGAGATATCCTTATCAGCTCCACCGACTAACACATTGCCTCCCATCGCTGTACAAGCCGGGCATATTCATTTCATAGAGCGGACTATCAGCCGCACATATTTACTAATTAGTTCAAGGCCCTGACCATAGCTAACAGTGCGCTCTTCTATTTGCACATGGCGGATTCAATTAACAAGGCTTTTTGGACAGTTTTGTGGGATCACATAATAAATTCAGGCTTTGTGAGCCATTATACTAGGGAAAGGCTGGATCGTTGTAAACATGATAACGTATCTGGTTGCCAATCCATTCAGTGTTGTAGAAAAGTGGTGATTAGATAGGACGCTCAAAGCAGAAAATCTACAAAGATAGGTCCATTACACGTGCAAAGCGGTGCAATCCATGCGGCGTGCAAAGGGTGGAGCTGTTAAAAGAGAGGGCTCCCTATTTGGGGAATATACACTTTGACCTCTATAATAGAACATTCTAGTCAACCTTCCTGATACCTAATCATCATATTCAGTAAAATAGAGATGATTATGTCCCCAATGAACACACCCAGCTCTACCCCTCAATCATATTGACCACCCACTTTGGGAGCTGAGATTTCAAGCCTTTTTTTTAGAAGGGCTGGAATAAAAGATTATCAAAGAGTCAGATGCTGAATCATAAATGTGACATAGTTTAGGTTCGGGTTTACTTTCCACCTCCTTTTAGTAGACTTACCCCTTTTCTCGTAAAACTTTCTAAAAACTTTTGTATACACAGGAAATCTATCATCAAGAATGATAAACCAGGGGCACCGCACTTTACCCATGAAGCCACATCCTCTTTTTAGAAGACTTACATTTGAGGGGCGTAACTACAGTCGTAGCAGCAATAGTGGCCATAGTGGCTGCTACGGGGACCGCAGTATGAGGGGGCCCCGCCATATGACCTGACACACTAAAGATTGCCGAATGTGCCCCATTATATATACATATACATATTGGGGCAGATTTACTTCACTAAGGTAGTTCCTCCGACGTCCACCAGATGCGCCGTCCACCAGATGTCGCTGAAGTTCCACGAGGCCCGCTGGAATGCCCTGAAATTCACCGGCCTATACCTAGTGAAGGTAAGTACAAGTTTCGCAACACATTTTTTTTTTTAATGCGGCGGTTTTTCCGAATCCGTCGGGTTTTTGTTCGGCCACGCCCCCGATGTGCCAAAATCCGATTGCGTGCGCCGAAATCCCAGGGCAATACAGGGAAAATCGGCGTAAATCGGAAATATTCGGGTAACACGTCGGGAAAACGCGAATCGGGCCCTTAGTAAATGACCCCCATTATGCTGCACGTTGTACATCATAATATATGTATAGCAGTGAAATCTTCTACAGTACACAGCTGAATTGGGAAATGTTTCAGGAGGAGACAGCAAGACTAGGAATCTCTCCTCTCTAGTTCCTGCCGTTTACATCCCACATGTGGTCTGCAGTTACTGGGACAGATATGTGCCCTCAACCCCCTTGGCATTGGAAGACAGCATGGTGAAGGGGGGGTGGTGGGTTGGCTATGGGTCTGCTCTGGGGCCCCGCCTCTCTTAGTTATGTCTCCGTTACCTTCTTTTTCGTATTAGTTGTAAAAGTTTCTAGAAACTTTCTTAAACACTTAATAAACGTAGCACATTTTATGGCACAGTGCGTTTACAAGTATACATTTATGTACACAGTTCAGAATTTTAAGGTGGTTTATGCTGATTTTACTAAATACATTACTTTTACATACATTTTACATTTCTACGCACAAAACATAATTTGCCTGGCTGATTCATAGCCTGCATTATACACAGACAGTGTTGGATCGCTCTTCGAATGCACGGAGCTTATCATCCACCTACAGGGAGGCTATTTTATCCGAACTAAATTGCTATCTCCCTGGACTCCTAGTCATTTCCTATCATAATATTCCAATTGAAGCCTTGATAGCAGAACATTGTCGTAGGTAATTGCCGCCCTTATTAGAGGATAATGAAAATAAATGTGTTTCCAATATGAAGGATGATTACATATGTTGCCAATAACGTTTCGGCTTCGAGTCTTGTTGAAAAATGTCATGCCACTGACATAATTGAGTACGGATGGACTGTAAATATCCCTTTGAAGTGATTCAATTGCAAGGGATGTGGAATCGATGTACAGTTTCTGCTTGTCTCTAAAAGGGTCTGGTGGAACAGGAAGAACTCACTTGGTAATTTCTCTTGTTGTATCCACTTTTTACATTGATTGAAGCAAATGGAGGCAGCACAAGGTTTGGTCTGGGAAAGATAAAGGAGCTGGGACTGGAGCATTGTTTCAGATAAAGTTAAACAGTTTTTGATCTTTCTCTTGCTCTTGTCTTGGGTTCAGCTTCAGATTATGAGTATTTTCACAAGAGACCTTCCCTATCTTACTCCTACTTCTTCAGGGATATGTAGCACAGTGCCGTGCTATGTAGTCCAGGGGTTTGGGGTGAGATGTGGGATTATGTATCATGAGATATATTGTGGTTTCTGCTTTGAGCTGCAGATTTTGTAGGCTGCTCCAGGCCAGGAGTCTTTGGAGACCTTCAAAGGGCAGCAGTACTAGGCAGTTTGTATTGAACAAAACAGGAATGAACCAAAATCACACCAGGCTACTTTATAAAACCGATAAACAGCAATAAGATTTGGGGGTTGTCCTTTAAATGAATATAAGCTGAGCTGTAGTACACAGCTGGAAGAAAGAAGACCAAGGTTTCTAAACAGGTATTGGACGCAGGGGCAGATCAAAACTGCAATAAGCGGGACGGGGCTGTATGAAAATTATGGGCCAGCAATAATAATGATAATTCTTTATTTATAAAGTGCCTACAGATTACGCAGCATTGCACAAAGCATGTCAAATTGGTCCGTGTTCCCACGGGGCTCACAATCTAAACAACCTAACAGTATGTTTTGGAGTGTGGGAGGAAACCAGAGTACCTGGAGGAAACCCACGCAAACAAAGAGAACATACAAACTCTTTGCAGATGTTGACCTGGTTGGGATTCAAACCCAGGACCCCAGTGATGCGAGGCAGAAGTGCTACTCACTCAGCCACCGTGCCGCCCTAGACCAACAAGTCTAACTTCATGAATGGTTTGACAAAGGATGCCTACATATGCTACAAGAATCATGCTTCTTGGAAAAGGAGGTCCACTTACAGTTTTGCAGTTTAAAGACCTTTGGGATACCTTCAAAGCTCCTGGGAGTTTTCTTGTACACATATGTGCAGAAAGCATGAGGATTTCATGACTGGAGGGCAATATCTTTATTACAACATCAATCATCATTACAGGGCAGTATCAAACTATATGGGTGGTTATGGGTGCTCCAGAAGCCCTGGGCGCAAACCACTACTGATGCCAACCAATCCTATCCTGGGTAAGAAAAGGAAAACCCAAGGACTGGTCTAGTTGTGGTTAAAATGGGTCCATTAAAGTGCTGCTTTGTGTTACAGACGTTGAATTACACTTCTAAATGTTCTTCAAGTTCGAGGAGAAACTTTCCTGTAGTTTAAAAAAAACACTAAATATGGAAATATTGTGTCTTCCTTACTTTCCTTACGTTCATTTGTATCTGCATTTACATTTTTGATACAACTATTAAAAAACATAAAAAGATCTTCCCTAATTTAACAACTAGATGCCATAAGTCACACAGAAGGTCCTACTCGGGCAGTCTTGGTCGCTGTTATGGACAATGGACAATGGGCCAGCTGCGGAGTAGCCCATGGAGGTGAGACAACTGTCTATAGCAGAAGCCTCTACTTTCTCCTTTGGCCTGCAGTAGGATATGGATTTCAGTCTTGCTACCGATCCCTTAGCCAATCTCCAACAGAAAACCGAACAGATTAATGGGAAAAGGACCTCTTCTTTGCAGGATTTCTACAGAACAGTGTAGAAGATACTGCCAAAGACGGAAGCAACATTATCTAAAGTTTGGTTTTACAATTTATTTCTAGGATAAGTGTTTCTTTGAGCATTTTAAAAGTTGAAGACAATTTGTAATCCACTTGAGTATTTTTGCTTCAATTATCACAATGAACAGAAGATACGGTTTCATGACAAAACCGGCCCTGCTACGTCTCTCCTTGAGCACTGAATGATTGTTCCAGACAGTAGTCCGCAAGTAAACTCCCCTGACGATGTAAAGGCGGCTTTAATTAATAGAAAATACTTGTGGGGTGATTTCATATCGAGACTAAGACCATTGCCGTAACATTTACACATTGTAAGTAGCCCATGAGGAAGACATGATGTCATTTCCTTGATGCAACGCTGCAATGCCAAAGGTTCCCTTTATACTCTGAAATGCTGGCACGCCGACAAAAAGTCTTAACAAAATATGTCAACAAGCAAAGCAAAATAATTTATGAGATATTGCAGCGCATACAAGACTGTCAATACGTCTGCTCGGAGGAAGCACAAGGCGGAACCTCTACGGGCTCCATGAATCATCCGCTCAGGGTTCACATATTATAATGATTTGGCCTTGGACCGTGTATGCAGTATGGTTAAATGTGGTAGTTCTTATCAATAGATGCATGTGTGCACTGATACTTATACACTATAACAGGAACATAAGGCAGAGGTTAACGACAAGGAGGTTAAAGGGATTACAGTTCCTATATTAGGACATTGAGAGAAACCCTTGGTTGAAGGAAATCTACCATCTCTAAATCAAGTATGATCAGTGAGGGATACTTACTCATAGTTACATTGACCTCGACTGATCAAAGTGGGCTAGAGTCCTCAGACTAATTAGCATAATTTTAAAAGTTGATTTTAGAAGAAAAGAAGCCATGGATAACAAATACAAGAAGATTACCACAGTCATAGTGCCTGGATCTATGAGTAATGTCCCTGGTTTATCACACTTCATTTTGATGGCAGATTTCCTTTAAACTATTGGTCTACTCAAGAAGGTTAAAGTGGTTGTGTCAAGTTGATGTGCCAGTAACCCAACTGTTCTTATGATTCCCTGGTCTGATTTCTGCTGCATGTCCATTGGGGGTAAATACTGTCCATTGTCAGTAAATACTGTGGATGGGGGATAACACAATTGGTTTGGTAAAGTGGCATACCCCCATTTATGTCATTGGTGATAGATTGCTGGATACCAATGGACACCTAACATAAGGTTTACCTCTATGAGACTAACTACTTCCATAACTCCAAAAGAAGGTGAATCATGCATGTGCACCCCAGGCCCTGATTGGTTGGATGGTATTTTGGAGTCTTAGGAATCTTCTACTCTAATAAATGGGTACAGCTTGTTAAAAGGAAACCTGCTACATCAAACATAGTCTTAGAGTAGGGATGAGCTAAATATTCCAAGGTTCCCATCACTTAAGCTTTGCTAATTTTTTCAACATACTGGGGTCCGCGGTCCGCATTATCATCGGAATACCCAAAGATTTCTGATGTGCGCCATATTTAGAAGGGGTTTTTGGTGCACGCGATCAGTTTTTGGCGCCGACCTTCATGCGACAGAAATCGAGGGTCGGGCCGACGGACGATCCGACGGATTTGGACAACGCTCGGGATTTAATATTCAAAGTTGTGTTGCAAGCCATGCACTTCCATGCACCGGGATGAAGATGGTGAACTCTGGCGGACCTGAGCGGGGAAGCAACACATGCAGGAAATTGCACGCACGATTTTAGTGAATTCGCGGCAGCTCCGAATCCTCGTCGGGCAATGCACCTCGGGGAACGCGACGGGACGGGTAAGTAAATGTGCCCCAATGGGTTTCAGCGGAAATCTATTTGATCTGATCTGATATTGCTCCAATTGGCCTCGGGATTGCTGTCCTCTAAAACACTAATTTTCCATGTAAAGCTTCTATCTAGTTTTGATAATTTTTTAATTTTTTTTTATTTTACATTGCCCCTGCCCTAACTTCTAGGATGAATGGCAGCAGTAGCTAGGCACCATTTTAACTGATTTGTTTGAAGTGGAGCAGAGGAGATTCAGATTTGCTTCGATTCCTGAAAAATGGCAGATTCATGCCAAATCTATGAACCAAATAGATTCATTGAAATGCACAGAGAAAGAGGAGCTGAGCAGATTTATAAAGAGTTCTTTTTGGACAATATTTAGTAGAACTCTATATCCTGTCCTTTCTGTGCTTTAGAGTCCAGTGTGTTAACCTATTCAATGATTAACAGCTTTGCCTCTAAAGGTTTGAATACATACAGTATACAGTATATACAGGGGGAAAGTAATACAATGAAAGCCCGCCCCTAACCACGCTGTATATATATCAGGAGGTTCAGGTTCAGCCGCACCTCCAACTTACTGATTGACAAGAGGTGTGCTGTATCTACAACCGAGTCACTGTGTCTCAGCTCAGCTACCTTATTTCCCCTTCCCTCAGGAATGAAAGAGAACATGGCTGTGTGTGACTTGCTGAAGAGAAATCGGCTCCCTCATTCCCCTTTCCCTCAGGAATTCTCTTCAGCAAGTCACACACAACCAACATCTCTCTCATCCCTGATGGAAGGGGGAGTGAGGCAGCTGTGCCAAATCACTTAGTTAAAGAGAAAGCTCACTCCTTGTCAATCAGAAAACCGGAGGTGTGGCTGAACAGGAGGAACAGGAATATACCGGACACAGCTCATAGGAAAGACTGTGGTACCTTATGGGAACAATAAAGACATACTTTACTATACTGCTGTATAAAAGTAGTTTTCAAACATATGTTTGTTTAGTATGGGTTAGCATAAACAATAGGTTGCCTTTAAGATGGAAAATAATCACATTTCCTGACGACGTGTCAGCTATTGTGATTATTTCAGGTTTTGTACACCAGAAAACTAGCAGTATGCTAGATAAATATCCCCCAAAGTAATTATCACTGAATAGGACCGCCCACCGGACTCCAATAAAATGAGTGGCAATGTAATTAAATTGGTTATTTTTACCTACTATCCTTAGCCACTTAAATTATTCTAATCCCCTCTCCTGTCTGGCTCTGTATCCAAATCCATAGCGTAAAAATCTACAAGTCAACCACCCTCAGCCGAGGACTAAGTACAAAGAGGGAATTATGAGGGAAAGGTTACAATGTTTGCATTTAGGTTTTTAGGATTTTTGCATTATAAAGTCCCAAAGCAATTGGCGAGAGCTATTTAGTGAAAAGCAATATTTGTAGAAGGCATTTCCCGAGCTCTGTATGATTGTCAGTGAAAATGCCAAACATCTGGCCATACATTATAATCTGCATGGCTGATTCAGGCCGAGCATCCAGGTTTCCATCTGGAGAGTGTACTGTACATAAGCGGTGTTTGTTTTATTAGCTGTTTATATATGTTTTATACACACAAGCATGGTTCCCCTATTAGAAGCATATGGAGGGCCCGTGTTTGCATTCCTTGGCTAAATTCATTTTTGACACAGTAAAGGAATGCATTATACGTGCGGCACAATGGCGCATTTGTTAACACTGACATATTTATCTGTCCTTCTCCACTCAAAGGGGGAAAAAAAAATTATGTCAATTTTTGCCCAGTCTGCCTCTCTATTCTGTCACACACATTATTTCATGAAATATGAACCCAAATGTTCTGTTTCTCTTCAATTTCCTTTCACCACAAATACCAGAGTCCTTCACTCTATGGGATTTCTGTAACAATCCGGCCTTTCTATTCTAATGGCAGAATCCCAATCCTGCTGTCTTTAATCAAGATATTGCAGATATGTTTTCAATACCACGCCACGGCCTCAGAGACGATGTTTGGAAGAACGTGCCTTTGAAAGGAACACGACCATGATGAAGATGAGGTTGGAGCTGTTTTGTTGCCAAAACGGCTTTATGTAGTGATTGTGTATGTGGAGCCTCTGTCTTTGCTCAGTTTCAGGTGATATCACTGACCCTTATTGCCTAACTCCACCACCATGGCCTCATATCTTAAAAATTCAAGCTTACACACAAGGTCGGCTCCAGGTTTTAGAAGGCCCCTTGGCGACCGAGCCTCAGTTGGCCCCTTTGCAGTGAACTCACGTGGCCACATTAAAAATTCTGAAACTAAAACAGTCTCCTGTTCCCTAAAATTATTCCTAGTTTATCACTACCCCCCTTATGGTTATGTTATAAAAAGCCCCCCTCACCACCTATGGATTCATTATATACAGCCCCCTCTCACAACCTATGTGTATTATCCCTGTACTGTGACATCACTGTGTGTATTATCTCTGTACTGTGACATCACTGTGTGTATTATCCCTGTACTGTAACATCACTGTGTATATTATCCCTGTACTGTGACATCACTGTGTGCATTATTCCTGTACTGTGACATCACTGTGTGTATTATCCCTATACTGTGACATCACTGTGTGTATTATCCCTATACTGTGACATCACTGTGTGTATTATCCCTGTACTGTGACATCACTGTGTGTATTATATCTGTACTGTGACATCACTGTGTGTATTATCCCTGTACTCTAGCATCACTTTTTGCATTATCCCTGTACTGTGGCACCACTCTGCATATTATCTCTATACTGTGGTATCACTCGTTGTATTATCCCTATACTGTGACATTACTGTGTGCATTATTCCTGTTTTTAGATATCACTCTGTGCATTATTCCTATACTGTGACATTACTGTGTGCATTATTTTTGAGCATTTCAAAAAACAAAGATTTTGTTTTATCAAATTTGCCGTTGAAGGCGGTCCTGGTGGAGTGAGGCCTCATTACAAATGTTTTAATGGTGCCCTGTGGGTACATGTGAATTGACTTGTTATACACTGACCCTGGAAATGTCCTGGGAGTCATATATTGGGGGAGTAGAGCACAGGGAGGAGGAGGACCACTATAACTAGCAGAGAGGCTTAGGCTGTGGTTACATAAAGCAGAAAGTGTTTTTCCGCTCTTAATTAAGAATCTTCAAGGCCGGATCCTCTATTTCTTCTAGTTCACTGACCACCTCTGAAGACAGTCCTGATTACTAAGCATTTTCCGAGATCTCTGCAAATTGCTCGCTACAGCTTATATAGGTCTGTAGCAACTAACCGGCCTCATTATCTATACATTTACAGCCTGAAGTTTGACAGGGGTTATAGTATTCCCACTGACTAATTATAACATAATGTATAGAATTTATGTAACGCGTAACCCCCCCCCCCCTATGCAGAACACAATTAGTCTTCATCTATAGGACAGGAGGCCGTGTGGTGTATGACTATATATACCGCCACGTGGTGCTCTGCTCAATGTCAGAGATGTTCTCCCCAATACATGGTGCAATTTACAAGATAATCTGGACAAACTTTACATAGTAAAGAACCCTTGATCTCACAATCGTGTTGAGCTGTAGATCCACGACCATACTGACCATGTCCTTCTGATGGTCCTATATTCTGACTTCCAGACAATATCAGTTATATAAGGAGCAGATACAGACACTAATTCCAGCCGCACCATCATTACTGTGCAGATCTTACAACAGATGTGAGGCTCAGATGACCACACAATGTTCTTCTAAAAGGTTTGCACATGAAGAAGAGACCCTCTTTACGTGAAGGTCTTTGAAGTGGGGGGGGGGGGGTAACCATTACTTAATGGTTACATCCTATAAGTAGAACTAATTACATCTTCTAAACTCTAAGCCTTCTATCTACATGGAATGCAAACCACTTGCAGATATCCATGGATTAAAAAGAGATCTAAAGATGCTCTATTTTAGGCAATCAATGTATACTTAAACGTAATTAGCATCAAAACCATAGACACTTACTATACTATATATATTACTATCTGTTATCCATAGCCTCCTTCCTTCTAAAATAAACTTTTATTACAGTCCATCAGTGCTCTGGCTTCACAAGCTGTTACACTGTGCAGGAGCACTTCCCCTTCTCACTCACTTTGTGCTAAAACTTCCTCTACTGCTGTGAGATTACATCAGGCAGAGGAAGGGGAAAGAGCTGAGGCAGCAGGGAGAAGACAGTGTAACAGCCTGTGAATCTTTAGCATGGAGGGGGCTCTGATAACACCCCTTCAGAGTTCATCAAGCTTATGAGCATTATTTTAAAAGTCAATTCTAAAAGGAAGAAGGAGAAGATTAAGATTGCCAACAACCATGGTACGTATGAATATTATAGCCCCTAAAAGTCTGAAATTTACTTCCTACATATGGTGCTAGAGTGAAGCTTCATGGGAATGGAGGATGCGTATCTTCTGCTGTCTTTGAAAGGTCCTGAAATGGCTCTTGTGTACATGAGAATTGAGAGCAGGAACATGTGTACATGGATTTCATGGGTGAAGGTCCTTCTCAGTATGGTGGGTGGTTTGGGTGACCATGGGCCCCCTAGAAGACTTGGGACTCTGGGCTGCCACCCAAACCGCCCATATTATAATCCACTACTGGTGGTCTGTGAACCCCACAGTCGGCAGAGCACAGAGGCAGCAATACATGTAGAAGTCTAAGTGACTGTATCGAACGTGACTCCAAGGATGAGATCCTACTGACTACATAGTCTACAAAATGTGACAATGGCTATTCCTTTCAACACCTACCACAGACATGAATGCACAGCTCATTCTGCCAGGTATATTTGGAAGTGATATATCTCCCCTGAAAACAATAGGAAACAGCCTGAAATGTCACTTCTAGCATCTGACTCTGGTGTTTGGTGGCCAGTTCCTATATCTACACTCGCTCTACGATCACCTTCTAATATGTATATACAGAGTTGTATCTTACCCTTTAGAAAAGCCCCGGGCCGTATACTCTCATATATTATTGATCTGACGCCTTCTCCCCTTCCAATGGACAACCTTTGACCAGTTTATTGACTTCCTAACTGCAATCACAGAAACTATTCCTGACCCGAACACGGTGAAATATATTTGCTAACGGCTTCTTGAATGGATCCTGATGTTACTCCGGGTCGAAGGATCATTGTTTAGAACTAATTTTTATACCAGAACAGTCTCTGCCGAGCAGATCAATATCCCTACAGGTCAGGGTGAAGTGGTTTACCGTGTAATGAATGACGGGTACTGTTACCCAGGGGATAACAAAAGGTTTTAATTCATGCAAAAAAAAATGATAGGAATTACATTTTATAACATAAAATCCTCCAAAAATTTTAAATTAACTACAATTATTAAAATCCCTTAGTTAAGTTTATTAAAGAAAATCTACCATCAAAATCCATAATGACAAACCAGGGACATTTACTCCTAAAATGTATTTAAATAAATTTATGCTAATGAGCCTAAAGGGCTCCTGGGGGTGCTACCAGAGCCCCAAAGTTATGTTGCTTTATAGGCTGTAACACTGTGCAGAATCATGTCTTCCTATCCCCCTGCTCTCTCTGCACTTCCCTCTCCTATGGTGTGAGATTACAGCATGCAGAGGGAGAGGGAAGGGCTCTTGTACTGTGTAGCAGCCTGTAAAGCTACAGCACATAGGTGTCTGATAAAACCTTTATAGCCCTTCTGGCTCATTTGCATAATTGTGATAACTGATTTTAGGAGGAAAAAGGATAACAACACTCACTATGAGTAAGTGCCCCTGGTTTTTACCTGCTTGATTTTGATAGTAGATTTCATTTAAATAAAACATATGCAAATTAACTTTTTTGGAAGGAAGCTCTGTGTAAGTACAGTCTTGAATCATGAATTGAAATATAAGCCAAGCCAAAGAGACACCTATCCGTAGACAGCTGCTTTGAGGTTCTTGCACCTAATTAGTGCAGATCATAGAACTATTTGGTTAGGTGAGAGGCTAGTGATATTTACGAGATCAAGTATCTTTCTCATCCAAGTCATGACCTCTTACCAAGTCATGACGCTCTGGAGATGACCCCAAAATTGACGCCTCCAGATCTTGTTTCTTTTTGGAATATATATATATACTATTTACTCATTTTAATTCATAACCCAAGTCATGTTCCATAAATATCATACATGTATCTATAGGAAGCTACCAAAAAGAAAGCTCCCAATAGATGAATTTATTTTCCCAGAATTCCCGGGGAGGTATGATTGCCTTAAGTTTTTCTTTACCTGAATAGGTAGAGACATAGTTTCCTTCTAATCCCCATTAAAACATAGAAAGGTTTATTTTTATTAAAAAAAAAAAATAATGATATATATATATATGGTTAAAGTATAATATTTTATTATTAATATTGTTATTGTTACTATTACTACTACTATTATTATCTACTAAAAACTACCATCTAAAACTAAATATTATTTAGAGAAAAAGAGAATTCTCGTTGAGGAATTCCGTGAGGGATCTTTACACTTCTTTGAAATGAGTTTGAATTATTGGATAGCCTCTTCCCGAGACGAGCAGCTGAGACAGCAATAGAGATGAAAGTTTTGGAGCTTCATGATCCAAGGGGAAACACAGCTGCTCCAGCTGGCCGCCTCAGATCTTAACACGTCCAACAATGATGGAGAAGGCGATAATGCGCTCTACCCCTTAGTCTGAAAAATGTCTACATGAGATCTTTCCCAGAATAGACAAAGATACTTTGGTGTGGGCTTGAATGTGGCCTTTCACAACACAGCATTGCCCTTAACTCCTGTGGATAAATGGGGCAAATATCTCTCAGTCTCTAATATTATGACAAAATGGTAAAATTCAGCAAGACCTAAAAGATGAGTGTGGATATTCTCTTTTTAGAGAGTAGACAGTATTACATAAAGTTTTACATACTAATATGCTGGACTCCAAAGAGGTGTTTCTTAATTCTATGAACGTAAGATTTCTTTACATGTATTTATGTAGACAGCGTGAATGTTCGTTGGAACTATTATTGGTCATCTAGAGTTTTATTTAACACTTAAGGGCCCCCAAAGTCATCTAGGTGTGAGTAGGGGAAGATTTACAAATAACAAAACTCAAGCCACAGCTTTGAGCTTGGAAGCTCAAAGCTTGGAAGGGTCCACCCATTGGTGGGATTAAGACAGTTCGGGGAACCAGAAAAAAGTAGGGAGTTGACCCACACGTTTCTCATGTAGCTCAAGAACCCAATACAGTTTAAAGCTATTGCAGGCCATTGATTGATAGACTCCCTGATGTGTCAAGGAGAGCAGAGCTAGATTAGGAATCCACCAGATATAACTTTTTTGGGGGTCCAAAAAAATTCCAAATCTGTCCTAACAACAACCTCCACACTTCTTATTCTAAAAGGCATAAGGAAATAGGAAATCAAGATTTTTGCTATAAAGCGGTAGGAACATGTAGCTCCTGGCCAATAAAGAGTTTTAGATAAAAACTTTTGGAAACCAAAAACTACCATGAAACTATCCTTCAGCATTTCTAGATTCCGAACCTTTGCTCGACATGTTATGTAATTCAGCAAATATATGTATGTCTATAGCTTTGAAAGCCAAAAACCACCATTACTAAGGACATTGTTTTATCTCTCTGCCACAATGTGCCCTCTCCATGTAGCAAACATTGTAAAATGGGCCATAAAAAGTGTTTATACTCGGAGAGGATGCCGGGGATGTGTTTACATTCCTGTGGCGTTCACGTTGATGGTGTTAGGAATTCCTATTTTGCACTGATCAGGTAAAAGTCTCTAATGGTTAACAGAGAATAAATAACACATGACAATGAAGACACAGGCAAAACATGGAGAGAGGTTGTGTAGACCTAAAATCTAAATAGTAGAAAAAATATTACGGTATGTCTACTTGAAAAAGACCCATACAAAACTTTAAATGGCCAAACAAGGACATACGTACATCCCCTCATATTCTACCAATGTCCTTTGGTCAAAGAAGCAAGAGAAACAATGAAAGCACAATATTTGAACTGTATCCACATATACCTAATTCTTTTTAGTACGTTAGAGAAAATAGCCCAATTGGAAGCTTGAAAAACAAAATCTTGGTTGGAAATTATGTATTATGTATGTTGAATGGGTGGTCATATAGATAAATGACTCAATAGAGTATACTTAACATATATCTATATATTGGATACAAAGGAAACATGAATATTTTACTAATAGCCTCTATGCCTAAACATGCCCATAAATGTTCAATAGGTGCTGCTTAAACATGTATTTGGAGGGCAGTATTTTCTCTCAAATGCCACTTATTGTTGATAAAAGGAAGGGGAGAAAAATAACTGCCAGACACAAAGGATCCAACATGATGACATTCAATATACCCGGTTTGCTCAACTTTTATATAATGTCCATCAGTGCTTTAATTTCTATCAATAAGATTTTTTTTTTAAATTAGATGCATTTCCACTCCTTGTAGTGGTACAAAGAAGACAGTCAATAATAGGCAATGTTCTGACATTGAGTCCCATTCCTATCATGTATAACATTACCAATAAATGCCCCTCATTCGAGGTTGAGTGTCCCTTTTTTAGAAGACTGGTAGAAGCCCTCATCATTATCTAGTTCCTCCATTCATGTTGGCTAATGTTGCAGAGTCTGTCCATATCCATGGCCCTGTATTAGGGAAAAATGTATCCACCCTTCCCGTGGGACCCAACAGCAACCATAACGAGGAGAAAAACTCCTGAATGCTAACCTACTTCAATCTGAAACCTAAACGTATGACAGCAAATTTTTTTTGGCCCGAAATGCCAACTGCCTAAAATGTATGAGATCTCATACAGTTCGATGTTACGATTATGATTCTTTTTCAAGAGTTGTCCAGCACCATGATATTTTACATGCCACTTACAATGGTCAAAAATAAGTAAAGCAGTAACACCCACTTCCGAATAATCCCTTTCCGATCCTGTGAAAAATGCTACTCTGCACCCTCTGTGATCTTTGATTTTGTTAAGTCCTGGTAATCTGCTAAGGTAATCATTGGCCGCTGTGGTGACCACAGAAGTTTTGGTTTGTCACGAGTCCGATAAATGGGCCATGGGAAGTGTTGGCGTGTGAGCAGCGGAAGATCAATAATATCAATATTACTATTTATTATTTTAGCCCATTTTTATTATAGACAACCCCTTTAAATGCTCTTATTATTATTATGTTATGTTCTCCTCCATCATTGTAATTGCAGATCCCTGTAATAAACCTATTTGAGAAAAGGTTATTATCATATGCACAGAATTTGTCAAGAAAATGGGTAGAAATCAATTGTTACTGCATCATTATGTATAAACTTTTTATGGCTACGTTAACATGCTCCGTTTGCCGCCTTTATTTCTCAATCCATCAGGAGCCCTCTCCTAATAAGTCGCTGAAAAATGAAACGTTCCAGCCGCATCGTTCTTCTTGATAGGGGGTGTTTGCAAACTTTAGCTTTCACAATGGAAAAGTCCTGACACAGACATTATCTTCTTTGTACTGGGGAGAAGGCTTATTATTTCAGCAGTTAATGATAGGTGAAATATATCCCATACATAATATTAGACTGTTGCCCATTGCTGGGTGTTAATAATCCCCTGTTGATGCACACACTATGGGTTAAAAGCCTAGCAGATGGATCATTCTGTTTTTCAGCAGGTCATTACTGGTCAGCCGTGACCGTAGGCTGCTTTTCTGCTTCCAAATAAACATTTGTCTGCATGCTATTTGCGTGTAGAACATACAGTGTCATTAATTTCCCTCAGATGCTGAATTTTAATCTCCCTTCAATTTTATCCCTCCCTCGACGTTACAAATCCTATCGCATGGAATGGTCTTTTGCCTTTTGTTATTTGCAAATAGAATCCCTTTACATCCAGTGACGTGAATTCTGGCTGCATGAGGGGGCATTAACGGAAAACATTTTTGTCATATGCCATTTGCTGATGAAAATGACAGCTTAGATGGGTGATAATAGGGGGACAGATGAGAGACGGGGACAGGCAGCCAAGTCTTTTATAGACACAAAGGTCAGGAACTAACCAATTCTAGATTAATCTAAATTCCGGTGGCGAAGAGAGATGAAATCATATTATCAACGGGTACACAGTGGTTCAACCATACAAAGCAAAAAATTACAGTGGGGGATATTTACCATGGTATCTCTCCATCTCTGCAAGATTTTTGGCAAACCCACTTTGGGTTTGTAGGGGCAGAGAGAGCAGGCTGGGAGTGGGGTGCACGTAAGGTGGCAGGGTAGAGAACACCCGACCCGCTACAGTAACTATTGTCTCCGCTGGAAAATCGGGGGAGATCAGAGAAGAAAACTCCCCCAGTTCAGACCAGGTCTATAAGTCGAACTGGTGGAGTTTAGTACTGAGAGGTGAGAGGGGCATTTTAAGACTAAGCTAAAAACGCAAGTCTTAATTAATTTGTCCCAGTGTACTTACCCTACCCCGACTCCCAAATCCAGTGTTGTTTTGTTCATCGGCTTATTTTACAGCATCAAGTCTAGAGATGAGCGAGTATACTCGTCCGCGCTTGATGCTCATTCGAGTATTAAGGTACTCGAAACGGCTCGTTGCTCGGACGAGTATTTCCCCTGCTCGAGATCGAGCATTTAATTAAACAAACACAGTGAAGAACAATGAAGAATAGAATAAAAACAGTGAACACAGTGAACACAGGATCATTTAAGTGAAGAACACAGTGAAGAATAGATTACAGATGTTCGGCACATCTGCTTACTTGTCGGAAGATACACGCGGAACGGCAGCAGGGAGACATCGCACAGCAGGGAGACATCTGGCGCAGCAGAGACACATCTGGCGCAGCAGAGACACATCGGGTGCAGCAGAGACACATCGGGCGCAGCAGAGACACATCGGGCGCAGCAGGGAGACATCGGGCGCAGCAGGGAGACATCGCGCGCAGCAGGGAGACATCGGGCACCAGGGAGACATCGGGCAGCAGGCAGACATCGGGCACCAGGGAGACATCGGGCAGCAGGGAGACATCGGGGAGACTTCAGTGGAAGAAGAGGAGCGGATCCTGGGACAGCGTATCTCCTCTCCCGACAAGTAAGCAGATGTGCCGAACATCTGTAATCTATTCTTCACTGTGTTTTTCACTTAAATGATCCTGTGTTCACTGTTTTTATTCTATTCTTCACTGTTCTTCACATCTGCTAACTTGCCGGGAGATAATATACGCACGGAACAGTGAAGAATAGATTGCAGATGTTTGCATACATCTGATAACTTATCAGAAGACATTCTTTTTCAATTAAATAACACATTTTATTCCCGAACCATGGTCCCTTTGAAAAATGCTCGAGTCTCCCATTGACTTCAATGGGGCTCGTTATTCGAGACGAGCACTCGAGCATCTGGAAAAGTTCGTCTCGAATAACGAGCACCCGAGCATTTTAGTGCTCGCTCATCTCTAATCAAGTCACATTATTCCTTCACTGCTGGAAAACCAACAACTATCACAATGTTGGAAAATGAGTCAAAGCAGAGTAGGTACATTTTAATTTTTGTATTTACCACTACACTGGCCCCATGGGGTTTTCCAGTATTTATGGAAAAAAAACTTTAAAAGTCAAGAAAAAGTTTGACTATGCATTGGACATATATAGTCAATGTTCTTGGTACTCCCAAAGATCCTAAAAATTAAAGAGCCTTAGAAGTTATTTGGCGCTTTGTTCCATTTCACACCTTCAGAGTGGAAGAGCACATTAAGCAGATTGGGGTGGCGAAAAAGGAGAGTCTGGTGCTAATTTAAATTACCCTTGAGACAGCTATCTACCACTTGGGGTCAACCAGGTCTTTAAGTGTCAGTTCACATCGTGGATTATGGCACTTATATCCTCTTTGGAAAAATTGGTGCCGAGTCCACCACTTATGGATTTGAATGGGAGGTTGGCATGCTCTATATTCCAATAAAACTTTGGGCATCAGAGTCAAGATCCAAGTCACAAAACACAATGTGATGTTTTCAAAACATTTCAAGAAGATTTTGTCTCGATGTAGCCTAAACACAGAAAAGCTGTATGTCCTGCTGCTGAGGGTTTAGATACAGTAAGTACTCCATGATATAAGTTGCTATCAGGTCTTTACCATCTAAAAAAATGTAAATACAAAATTTTAAGCTATTTTGGTATAACAAGCTTTTACAACAGGTGTAGCAGGCTGTTGGTAGTAAATGTTGTACACAGCATGTAGTAGGCACAGGGGGGCACAGGTTACCTCTGCATGGTACGGATGCAAAAAAAAAAAAAGATAATATCAATGTACGTCTTATTTCTTCAAAAGGATAAGACTCATTTTAATTAAACTTTGCTGTGGAATGACACACAATCCTGAGCAATGAGCTGAGCCAGACATAACCGGGTGTGGCATCACTCGCTCTAATACTTCCCACCTAATCACTCCATACAAGGCTTCTTTGAAACACTTTGATTAAGTGTGGATGATTTACCAGAACGCCACAAAGTCAAATCCATTGGACAGACATTCCTGCAGATTCACACTCGGGTCTGTGCTCTTTGTACACAAGAAGTGAAGAGTAAATCTAACCTTCCCTTCCCTCACACAAAAGAACCTAAACAAATATATAAAATCAAAGTAAAAATTACATATTTTCTAAATAAATGTACTATACATAATTCACCTATTCTGAACTTTATTTTATTAAATTTTTTATGATTTTAATTTATTTTACCCTTTTTTCACTATTCTGGTCCCCTCCTCAGTCAGCTCCGGGAACATATCCCCAAACCAAAATTCCTGGTTTTAACAAACTGAGACACATTAGGTCCCTTTCCTCCATCACTTCATCGAGTGAACTATTTCCTCCTGTCACTTTCCGTGTTACACACAAGTCGTAAATCACAGAAGGATACATTCATTTTTTTTAAATCTGCAAATGAGTTTTACTTTTTTCCTCCCCTGTGGTTTGCTTCATGTTTTTGCAGATATTTTTTGTAGTGTACAGAACGTTGCCTTACACGAGATTTGTTAACAGCAATCTGAATTATGGATGATAATGTGTGTTTGCAGAAGTTGATCCAGTCAAGGGTTGATGTGTCTAAATGAAAAGCTACTGTCGGGAGGTGGATTTTATGAGCCATCTCACATGTAGCAACTCGTAATTCCGAATATATTTAATTCGATTAAACCATTACATTCTGTCTGTCCCTAAAACTTCCTTGGGTCTCAGATTTCGTATGCATTGGAGAGACCGCAGTAGCTTCCACACATCTGTGAAAGCCTCCTAAAACTCACTAGAATTTGCTGATGTATCGTTGGCTCTGAGACCGCCTTGAGAAGAAGGGGAACAAGATGTGCCATTTTTGGTTTCACATCTGAGCTCACTGTCCTCTAATGAAACAGATGACGTTAGAGGTGTCTAGTGGAATTGAAGATGACAGTTACTCATCCAAAATGTAATCTACAAAAACAGTGAAAGAGTTGTCCACCCGGTAATTTTCTTTTTGTAAAAAAGAACTATTTCAAAAGTTAAACATAGAGGGTATAGAGGGCTTTGGTACAGGGGCATAACTAGTTGAGGTAGGGGCCCCCCCCCCCCCATAGTAGACTTCTGGATAGAGTCCCCCCATCGCTTTAGAAAATAAATTTGTATACTCACACATTTATACACTCTTATACAAATTTGTACACTTATGCACACACATTTATCAACCGATATATTGGTGCACATCCTCCATTCTTTAATGCCAGATTGCATTCTGGGCCCCCCCCCCCGACACTGCGGGCCCCATAGAAGCTGCTATCTCTGTAGTTATACTCCTGCTAGAGTGGCGGTCACCGTGGTTGTGGATTGACTTAGAAGTTCCATTACCAGATCCTGTTTCTGAGCCTTTAAAAAAGTTATAAAAATAAGAAAAATTTTGGGCCAAAACACAAATAAGAAATGAAGGTGGTACATCAACCGATTACTCTTAGAAGACTCTGCAAGGTTTATACCTAGACATGTTTAGTGAGACTGATTAATATTGATTATTAATAGTACTTTGTAAATTGTTTCTACAAGCTGGTTGAAAAAGGTACAATGGAAAAAAGAAAAATTTATTGAAAAAAAAGGTGTTTAAGGTGGTTGCCCCTCTTCAGGATCATTATACATTAGCCAATAAAGAGTGGTGCCAACAGACTCCCAGGTGCAGATGAAGACATGGACCATGGGCTGTATGAATATTATAGCCCTTACAAATTCAGTTCTTACATATGGTACTTGATTCAAGCTTCTTGGGGAATAAAGGAGGCATCTCTTCTGGTCCTTCAAAGGTCCTGAAATGGCCTTTGTGAACAGATATACGAGGATTTCATGGGTGGAGCCCCTCCTCAGTATACAATTGGGTGGTTGTTTGGGTGGCCATGGGCCCCCTAGAAGACTTGGGTCCTGGGCTACTGCCCAAACAGCCTATAATATAATCCACCTCTGTGGACGCACATGATATAGACTGCATATGGTGTGATGCTTCTTTTGACCTGTGAAGGTACTCCAGGGGAATTAAACACATAGGCTTATTTACTAAGGGTCCCGCGGCCGCATTTCTGTCTGGTTTTCCAACGTTTTTGGGTATCGCGCCGCTGGGACAGGTATTTAGCAGGCGATTGTGTTGCACACGGATTTTGGCGCAATTGCGCCGGCTTTCATGCAACAAATCGGGGGGCGGGCCGTTGGACAGATGGATTCAGACAAACCACAGGATTTAAGTTAAAAATTGTGTCGCAAGACAAGCACTTACATACACCGAGAGGAAAATGGTGAACTACGGCGGATCTGATCACATTCAGGAAATCGGGCGCACTATCTTATTGAATTGCAGTACAGTGCATTTCACTTTCGGAACTCCTCCGGACCGGGTAAGTAAATGTGCCCCATAATGCAAAATTTTTCTACGGATACAGTTGAATTCTGGAGCTTTCAGGGGCAGGACTTACCACAATCTGAGTAAAAGAAATTTACTAAAGTAGACGCAATGGGACATATTTATCAGGACCTCTGCGCCACGTAAGAGGCGGAAGCCTCTTGATGCATCCCGCTGCGAATATGCAGAGGTGGGGCTATCATACGCTGGCGCACGAGCGCCCCAATATATCTATACTGTGTATCATTTCATAAAATTTGTTATATAGTTTTGAGTTATCAGCAAATTATTTGCTTTCACTATGAGTGCTTTTACTCATTAAGTGATAAATGTATTCCTTTTATATTCTACTGGTATCCCGAGAGGGCTCATAGATGACAAAAAAGAAACTAGATAATGGAATTACCAGGTTTTAATTACTTTTCAGCACTCTACGGAAGTTATCTTGTTGATATCATTTAATATAGCTCCTTTCAAGCTTTATTAGTTTTGCTTTAACAGACAATACAAGATTTAATTAATTTTACAGTTTGTTTTGTGCTTTCATGTTCTTATTTCTTATCATAGAACCAATATGTTTAGTTCTTCATGTTCTTCATTTTTTTTTACACTCGCAACAGAACATTAGATCAATATAATATTAATGTCTTCTGTGAATTGTTTGACTATGGAGAGTTATTATTTGACAACTATTAACAGTCTTCACTTACGTCTTTTTAGATATATTGAGTTGTACTATTTCGGCCTATGAATATTCAAGTATCTTCTGAAAGCAAGTTGGACACTAGTGCATCTATTACCCTGTTTCCCCTAAAATAAGACATCCCCCGAAAGTAAGACCTAGTAGAATTTTGTTCAAGCTTAGAAATATAAGGCCTCCCCTGAAAATAAGACCTAGTGGCAGCCATTGCAGCAGCTCCCCCGGTGTCGTACATTAGTATTAGTGGATCATAGATCATTTAGATACCACAAGAGGTTGTGACCTGCGGGAAGAAATCATGGGATAAAATATCTATCTGGCTGTTGTGCTGCAAATGTGATACAAGCAGCTACCCGGACAAGAAGGGGATCATTTAAGGAAGGTGCTATTGCTTAATGTGAGAGATTGGGGGGCAATGATTCCAATAGAAATGGAGTCACAAGAAAGTCTACATGAAATAAATTTGGAGAGTTATAAGGATGTTAGAGAAGATTTTTTTGTCCAACAATAAATGTGAATTATTTTTCATGGAAATACAAGACACCCCATAAAAATAAGACCTAGCGCCTGTCTAGGAGCAAAAATTAATATAAGACACTGTCTTATTTTTGGGGAAACGGGGTAGGTAGGTAGGTTGAATTTTTATGGAAATACAAGACACCCCCTGAAAATAAGACCTAGCGCCTGTTTAGGAGCAAAAATTAATATAAGACACTGTCTTATTTTTGGGGAAACGGGGTAGGTCCTTAGAGAAAATGGCCATATTTTGGTTAAATCAATATCCAAAGCCAATTTAAATCATACAATGAAATGTTATATATGATACAAAATATCTATAGTTCATGGCTTTGAGGTATCCATTTGCCTTCTATGGCTCCCTCAACAAGTACCAAGGCTTCCTGGATCATGCATGCATCTTTAAGCCATGGGAAAGAGAGCTAATAGACACCTCCAGTGGTGGCTTATCTGCCTTGGGAACAGAGGAGTCAGGTATAAAAATTAAACATGTGTATCATTTTGTTAAAACAGAAAGTACAATGGCAGTTATTCCCATAAAAAATAGTGGGTTTTTCGTGGCTTCAGACCTATTGTAGGCTATTCTTAACTTCCAAACCTGTTATTGTATGCTATATATTCAGGCTTATGTTATTTTTAGAATACCATGTAAGACAAAGACCATAAACAGACAGATGTATAATCACTAATGGTCAATTACCCATCTTTAGACAATGTACTGCAGTCTATATAGAATACACAAGGTCAATGGTCTTGAACTTTTCATACTCTAGCTTTTTTGAACTGTGAGACCACCATACCCTGACAACTGTTTCCTACAGGCAAATACCCACAAGACAAAGATGGGTGTTTCAAATGGGGTGATAAAAGTGGGACTCCAGCCCACTACATAATATTAATGATCTATCCTTTCCCGTGAACCATATCGACCATTTCTACATTGTTAAAAATGTTTCTTTTTAATTTCATCGACCCTGGTTCAACTAGACCTATAAATTAGTCTTTACATTACATTCCGTAACATCTATGAAATAAGTAATTTAGTTTAAATACTTATGGTATATATTATCTTAGATTCCCTCATTAGAATACATATAGCTACAGGTAAAGGGCATGAAAAGTTCAAGGTTCCTTATTTAAAGTATCATAGCAGTCAAGAGACACAGAAATCTCAAACATTTTCAAGTTCTCTGACATCCAGTGACCCTTAAACATCCCTTGACCTTCTCAGACATGATTATTCAGTCTAAAGTACTCATCACACCTCGCATCATCTGACTCTTCTCAAAAAGAGAAAGAATCATTAACTCTATACTTATTTTTCATTGCAGATCGTCACATTGATAGACATTTTTGAAAACTTGTCGAGCTTTTTGTGCTACAAAGAAAACACTTTGGAAAAGGGAAGTTTTGTTTTCCTTTGGAAATTTACGACATGGTGAGAGCTGCTATAGACTAGCCACTAATTCATTTCAACATGGGCATTCTTAGACAGATATATCACATGCCTGATTTGTTACACCCCAAGCTCCTCAGACGTGAACATCAAATGTTCTCTAGACTGAAGGTAACTTTTCTAAAAAGATAGTCTACTGAAAAAGAATAATTCTAGCACTAAAAAGTTATTATTTGTCATACAGTTTATTTTATCTCTTAAATAATACAGTCTAGATTATGGATATTTGAAGTGTAATACTTTGGATTATTGGACAAAGTTTGAGTAAACTTTTGGTGAAGCCCACCTAACCTGCCCAAATAAGACCATATTACAATAGACTTTCCATCACCCTAAATTCTATGGAGATGCAGATTAGGAATTATACCACAGTAGTGACATGTGTGAGGAACCCAGGTTGAAATGGTATATGGCAGCTATGGGGCCCAGGTAGATGAAACTCGATATGGCTTGCAATTTCTTCCTCACTGCTTAAAGGGGTTGTCAAGGAATTTTGGCCACTTAGGACCTGAAGCCATCAAAGGAAGTGACGTTCACAAAAAATAAGGCCTATAGTACAAGAGGTACAAGACCGAAATGGGTCCTGTGACCCAGTGGCACCTCCAGTTGGATGCAGGGCTGAAAACCAAAAGATAGTAGAGCAAAAGTCAGCCATAGCAAGATAAATACCCTTTATTTTCTACATTTCTGGCCCAGCCCTAACAGAATTTTTCAGAATTCCTAGAGAACCCCTTTAAGTCAACTATCTTAATGACCCAACTTTGGACAGAAGGACCATGAGTATGATGAAGCTACAGAATGTGCTTTTATAATGGTATAGTGGCAAGAACAAGCACAAATTAAGTTTCGGAACATATGCCTTCAATATTCCAATGTCCTCAATGAGGTTTGGGAGTGGATGTTGCCAAACACATCTTATAAAAGCTTATGTCACATGAACTACAAAAAATTCAGCCTTTTGACAAGCAAAATGTCTCACCATACTATGTTGGGGGAAGTCAAAACACCCACATACACCTAACACTAAAATGGACAGGTTTGTCTTTTAGTTGTGTATCTTATATATTGTGTATGTCTTATTTTATGGTTCTTACGGTCTTTGTATGCGGATGTGATACTTTAAGTTCCCTTTGGGATAATAAAGTTTATTATTATTTTGATCTCATGCTTACACACATAGTAGGTGCGAATCGGTTAAAATCATCAAATAGAGTTATAATAATAAAAAAAAAGTCTAGGACGCAATTGGATAAATGTGGCATATATGAGCAATGTGCAACAAAGTATACATAACTCTTGGTTCCCCAATAGGTCCTATTTGCACTTTTTGAAGCAGGGCAAGCAGGTGGCAGGCGGTGGCACTATTTGTTTTGAAGATGACAAAGTGTTAGAAGTACTGGTGTAGATGATGTGCTTTGGGAAGGTAATGAGGTGGTGATGGAATAAGAGCCGTGATGTTCCCTAGGAGTATGGAAGTGTAAACACTCACTTCTGTTCTTTCTGATGTTTGGGTTCACGGACACTCTGAACAATAGTATTTTTGTAGGCAACATGTTTCCAAGTTCACCTTTAACATACTAATAAAACAAAGAATATGAGCAAATTTGTACAGCCTGCTGTTCATTATTTCCCAACGAGTAGGCAAAATCTGAGCCCTCATTAAAGGACTCTGTTGAAGCAGAAATTTGGATCCGGGGAACGATTCTCCCGACTTCTGAGTATTTTGGAACTCCCTGCTGACACAAAGAATTCTTTTGGGGTTGCTAAGCAGCGTACAATATTATGACATTCCTATAAGTATACGCTGGATATTTTTACTTGGTCTCCAAGCCCGAGACCCTCGTACCACTTATGTGGCTTTAGTATAAAGTGTCAGGATGAAACATTCCTTGAATTTAAAGTATTTTCTCGAGAGCTGGATACAACTTTTTAAACATCGTCGCTGAAATTCCTTAATGACTTTTGGATAGAACGGAGAGTTGGTAATGATGCGGCTGGCAGTTTTATGCTTTGTTCCTGCATTACATCTACGTGTCAAAAAATAAATGTCAAATTAGAAAATTCAAAACCAGCCATTACTTTCAAGGCCTAATGTGCAAGTACTTAAGTAAAACGGTGCACTTTCTGGTAATGTCTGTTTTCAATTGCTCCCAGCCAATTTAACGCAAGTTATTTGAAAGGTAAGAAATGATTACTGTATTCAGTCGGAGATTAGGGAGAGATAGTATAAAATTGTGGCACGTCTCGTATTATCTAACTTTTTGAGCTAACCGAACCATCCATGTTATCACGTAGGGGGTTAATACTATATGTACGAATGGAATCTTTTAGAAATCGTAAAGATTTTGTGGATCATTTAGATTTAGTTTACATGTTCTATGACTGTCAAGTTATATGAAGATCTAATATAAAAAGACCTGATAAAGTACCCATAGACATCTGTGTGGCCATATTGACTTCTTTACTCTAAATGGTATACATTTGTTTGATACAGGAACCCGTAGGTGACTGGTGGTCTTATACAGCATCAGTCACAGCCTCTATACAGTCATACAGTTATTAAATAATCACATTTCCATAAATAGGATAGGTATAGGTTCCACCTCTGCCAACTTTGTGGATAAATTGAGTCTCCCTAACCTGGTTCTAATGTCATCCCTTGCACCTATTTTGAGTACGGCAATCTACAAAACAACCTACATATTCATTGAGATGAGGTGGCTTCTGGCCTTCAAATTAAGGTTTTGAATACATGGAGAGGTGGCCACATGTTCTAGACTGGGGGGCCAGGCAGTTGTGAACTTAAACTCTCTGCTGCCAATGGGGAGATATAGAATGGCTCACTCTTCATCCCATCCAATAACAATGTATCAGGTTATTTTTCTGTAGGTGGGTTCCTCATACCTATGCTGACAATGAGGTGTGAAGAATAACTAATTTTAAGTGACAGATCCTGCTTTGTAGCAGCAGACTGCATCACTAATGCTGTCTCTTATCTTGGTGCTGCCTGAGGCAAGTGGCTCAACTCGCCTCATGGCTGATGCACCCCTGTGGCTAGGTACCCTCATTCATTGACAATGGTTCACATGTATCAGGGACATTTTTCAGTGTTTTTTCCACTATCTATACATAGCCCTATTCACCGAATAGATTTTGACTTATCTTGGAGGGTTAGACAACAGGAAGCTCAGATCAAGAATAATGCTTGATATGAATGGAGTACCAATGTGCATGTTCGTAAGTACTCAATTCCCTTCTATGTGACTTATGAGATAGTTGCTTAGCAAAGTACCCTAGTTTTTAATAGACTACTAGTTGGGCATAGCACCGTAGCACTTTATATAGAGCACAAAGGGACACATGTAGGACCATATTCTCGTGATTGTTGAAAGTGCAGAAGGTCAGATTTCGGGTGATTTGGATAGGGGATAAGTTTACACTGTATTTTTTTAACAATTTAGAAGAGACATAAACCATTAGTTGGAAGGATATGGTCACATGTTATCGGTTTCATTAGAAGACAGACGTACAATGTCTAATAAACAATCTTTTCATCCATTTATTCTTGATGATATCCATATGATGTTGGTCACTTTGTGCAATCAGGAGATTCTCTATTGTTATCTAGAAGAAGGATGATATGACACAGATTTTAATCACCCAAAGTATCAGTTTATTGCTGCCATTATTCTAAAACCTTGTCAGGACACCTTCACCTTCCTCTGACATGAAGATGATTGTTTGACTTCTCAGCTGTCCTGTAATTAAAATGATTGAAATAAATCAGATATTCCCGAGAAAGCCAAGGCAAGGGAGGCCTGTAAATTATGCTAAAAGCTGAACAAATGGTAAGAAGCCAAAATTTGGCAGATCATAGGCGCCTTCAGTTTTAAGTAATTATCCTGCTGAATTAAAGAAGCAATTGCAATCTCCACAGCGAATATTGTAAGAAATTGCTCTAAATTCAATCTTCTACAGAAAATACTATTAGTTTATCTGTTATGTTAGGAATATATCCAGCCAAAAAGAACATTTTAGGCCTTCAACCCAACTGAGGTAGTCTACCAGATTTGATCCTCAACCACCAAAGACTTATTTTACACTAAACAAGCACTTGGTCAACCAAAGACTAAGTCTAAGTCCAATCAAACAAAGCCAATTTTGTATTACTATTTTTTGTCAACAAAGAAGTAGTAATCTCTACAAAGACCTGGCCCAACAAAAGAAACCTAAAAATGACTGCATTGCATTGACAAAAATATGAAGAGAAGCAGTAACACAAGTGTACATTCCTATCTGACAAATACTCAACCCAAGTAATGAAGCAACTCTACCCACCAGAGATGAAATGGTATTAACCAGAAAACTTCTCATCTAATTGACACTAGGGAAATATTTGTCCCCATAGGAGAAGCAATCTCAACCACATTAGTCACATTTACCACAAAGCCAACGAATGAAAGACTTGTCACCTGTCTTTACATTGAGAGCATGAAGTGATAGATACAATTTCAATTTACTAAGCATATACTAAATCTAGAAAAAATAAGCTAAACCAGGCAGCAGAAATATTTTTTTAAGCTGCACGTGACACAAAAAAATTAACTAGGAACTTACGCAATATTTGTTGGCCAAATGGTCAAGAATTACACCCCTATAGTACTTCATACAAATGCAAAGTCAGCTCGGACCAACCATGTTGGATGTTAGGAATGGGCATATTAAATTTTTTGGTAAATACACTTCCACACATATTTTGTAGTTGGCCAATTCTAAGACATGGATGTCTCCCATCTTTGGAGTATGAACACCTTTAGAATGTGATGTCCACTTGGCTGATTATAGGAGAAAACACTGTCCAAGCTGCAATCACAGCCAGGAAAAGGACTTGCTTTAATTTTTTTGGCTTGGTCACAGTTGTCTTAAACATTGGGACGTAAAAACACATGCTGCCCATCAAAACCGTGGTGGGCACCCGTCCAAAAACAACATTGATGTGCAGGAGAAAAAATGGTGTTTTGGACTGAGTACTATCTGTTGTTTCAATCGGTAGTGCAAAGTCCCATGTATTTCAATTGGCTTATAACCATGGGCATAGTCTCCATGACTCCATGTGTTAGCCGACTGCCGGAACACAAATTTTAAAGGTCCTATTCTTGCTGGAGTTTGCAGTTTGTGCAGTGTTTTCTAATGTTAGCATTACGTGAACACACTGACAACATGCACTCACACAATATGGCAACGTGCACTCGCAGGCAGCGTTTATCGGTGGGCGTGAACTCAAACAATTAATCTGAACTTCTGGATGAAGTCTGGGTGTTTGGATTAGGGAACCCAAACCTGCAATGTTCACATACCTAAACATTGTAGTTCAGTTACGGTGAACCCTTCTGATTAATTTTTATGTCTTCATAAAATAGATACAATATTGTCAGAAATATAATAATAAAATAAATTCCTGCATGTTTGTGTCCTGGATTCGCGGCAGTAAAAGTGGATCGAAACAAATACACAGTCAATTGAAGGCCAAGGATATTCTGTAGGGAAACAGATGTTGTAAAAAGAAAATGACGACTGTCTTAAAGTAAACAAAACTTGTAACTAATGAGCTATTCCCTGTCTGTAATTAGGAGTTCTTAAGGCAAGCAAAGGACAATGAACCCAATTTGTATATACGAATGTTATTATGCAAAACTATTTTTTGGATAAGACATAAAAAGGCCTTGAGTGAAGAGCTTAAGTGTGAGTGATAACGACTTTAATTGGCAGCTTTTCCCTTCATTATGAACTTGATTACCGAGTCGAAATTTAAGTCTGGATATAAACATATCACAATCTTGTATACCGCATGGAAAATTGAAAAAAAAAAAACCTAAGACCTTATAAAAATTCATGAATATGACTACCACACGCCTTCCTAAGAAGGAAATATGTCTGAATGCCATCTGTGCAGGACAGTCTAATTAGAGGATTAAAACGAGAGACGCTTCTTCAGCTCACATGTGTACGCACATGCTTCATACCATGAAAGGAAGAATAGGGAAACGGGAGAAAAATTATCAAGAAAAAAAAAAATGCCTGGTACTCTCCTGGTGGATTCTTTCTTCAATCATTTATACAAATAAGGCCGGATCTAGGGACATGTCCCTCTGGTGTGAATCATCCATGCATCGTACGGCCTTGGCTCTGCTACAAACAAAATTTAATAAGTTCAAAGCCTCTGCTGAAGATGGAATATTAAAATTGTTGTGTTGTATATTTACAGAGGATAATTCTGCTCCATATGTAGAAGGTGATGATCAAGCGCAGACGTTCTTTGATAGTTAACCTGGTTTTATAGCATATATGGTTTAAAAAACTCAAATCCAAGCAAAAATAAAACGTCATATTTGAACCCACAGGAGGAAACACTTTATACACATTATTCTTGTTTTATTTGTAGTATTGTAATTTTTTTGAAGCGATACAGGGTTTAGTACGTTGGGTAGTACAGCTATAGATTCTTTAGTTCAAATTCAGCTCAGAGCAATATTTAGACTGAGTTTATAGTTTATACAGAATATTTAGACGTCAAGTGAGGAAACCATAACAATCGCAAAAAAAAAAAATTGGGTATATATTAGCTCTCCACCGAAATAAAGAATATTTAATGCCACCTATAGGTCGCTAGCAAGTAAATAATTTTCACCCCAATAACAAGATTGTGCCAAAGTATCAGAAAAGTGTTTACTAAAATAACAAAAAAAACTTTTACAATCCCCCTTTGCTTGTGTTTAGTTACGAGTCTTATTATCACAGGCCAATCATGAAGACATGACCATTGAGACCGGTGGCAGTTATGCTGAAACAAAGTAAGAAAGGACTCATGGGTAATACTTTGCGGTAGAAAATTATACAGGTTGTATATTTTATTTTATCACATTTGCTACTGTTAGAAGTTCTGTTTAATCCTGGAAACTTTATGAAACATGTCCACGAACACCCAAATGAAGAAAGTTTTGATATCTCTTGTCCCGCATTAGAACTATGAAGGGCACTGGTTGTGTGTGTGAAATACCTTTGCCGGAGTTATTGGAGGATTAGACAATGACATATACAGCAGCTATCAAAAGGGGGCAGTAGAGAGGCAGTTTTCTTTCTTCTGGAGGAGAGTTAATTAACATAATAACAGACTTGTTACAACAGCTGGATCTCTACAAGGAGTAACAGTACTCCCCACATGGCTCCTACTGTTATAATTAGTGGAAACAAATGAGTGGGAATGTAGCCCTTGCCTGAGACCAACTTTTTAGAATTTAGAAACGGATGTTACCATCCCACTGACCAGTTATACACTGTCGCTATGAAATAGCTTTATTAGCTACAGTATCCTTATTTACAATTCATTGTTATTATACAGATCTTACACTTTCCGTGCGAAGAATTAGTAACGTGTAAAATAAAAAGACGCCTCGTCAATAAATCTAAGCATAATGTCGTTTAATATTAGATGTACCGCCGACTGCGTACACCGCAAAACAACCTTAATAGAAGTTCATCGCTTCCAGAAATTGAGGATTGTTTTACCACAACTCAACTACAAAGGTATTACTTAATATCCCATGTTTGCCTTCAGTCATGACGGCTTTTGGTTCGCTCCTTTTCAACTATTTTTTTGCCAATTTCATATTGTCAACAGATGCTTAAACGCTGCTTACTCAGCTTACGATCTCCTGCCAGTGACTACTTGCTGCTTTAGCAGTCTGCAGCAAATTAATCCCAGCAGAGAAGACTTATACTTGCCTCTCAAACAGAAAAAAAAACACACAGAAGAAACACTGATGAAAAAAATACCGAAGATCAAAAAGCCAATGGCATGACCCGAGATGGTTTAAATGCAGAGCGAGTTCACGTTGTCTCCATGATTAATGCAGGGTTTCTGGTTTAGAACTCCAGGAGATAATGTAATGTACAGTCATACAGAATGGGAATACAATGTATTTTATTCATGATACAGCTGGGCCTTTCTACTGTGGGTAGTGAAGAGAGAAATTTAAATGCACCGGCATCTTTAATTAGAATATTTGGATTAAAAAATGTGCAACCGATAAAGACCAACCCAGGGCCACAACTATAGAGGTAATTCCTGCTCCTGGTGCATGACTGATAAGAGTGTCCTTACTGCAAAAGAAGAGAATAGTACTAAATAACATGCAACCAAGGCTGACCCACTATGACAACTATGGTGCCAGATGCCCACTGGCCGCTCCGCCATGACAATTGAAATGTGGTCCTCACTTTGTATGTCCAATTTTCCTATTGCTACAAAATATGACAATGATACTAAACAAAATGACCCCAGCAATGACACACAAAGGGGCAGATGTATCAGATTTTTGACTTGTCTTTTTCTTTAATTTTGGAGACTTTTCATGGTGCTTGTGCTCATTTGCGACTTTTTTTTGCACCTAAAGCAGTCTCCGTTCAAAGTTTGCCATGGTCTAGTTTTCGGCAGTTTTCCCTTAGTTATCACCTGAAACTGGATGTGAAAGTTGCAACTTTTTTAAAAAGTCGCAAAAAAGTTGCACATTTTGGAACAAATGTACGGCTGCCCCTTGAAGTGATTGCAAAATTGATTGAAAATTCATTGAAGACCAGACGCCCCATGTATCAATTAGAAAAAAACACTAAGACACATCTGACCAGCAGAAAAGCCAAGAAAAGTCCCCAAAGACTGACGGACAAAGCCAAACTCATGATACATGTGCCCCATAGGGTCATAACTGTAAACTTGCACTCCAGTCCTGGTACCAAATGCCCTAGAAAAAAAAAACATAAAGCCAGCAAGGATTACCCCCCCATTGAGGGCCATAACTATTAGGTTTCACTTTGGCCAATGTGCCACAAGCTCAATGGTCTTTCTGTTGCAAAAGAAGAAACAATGCAAAACAATTTTGATGTGGCAGATTACAGATTTGTCATTGAAACCCAGAAGCTTCGATAATAGTTGGGATTACATGTGCATTGTCATTGTTCCATCTGTTTCATTTTGAGCATAGACTATCGATAGTGATGGAGTTCCATTTTTCTTCACAAAAAAGAACCCAAATGAGACCCCATTGACTTGGAATAGGGGTTTTCTGGTTCCACCAGGGTCGTCATCACTTTAAGTATAGACCTGCATTCTTCTCCTTATATGAAGCAAAAAGCATTAGAAGTTCCTACACAAATATCGACAATGTCAACTCAGCCTTTTCTGAACATACTATGGGGTTAAACCTATAACCCAGGAAGGCATGGTCATCTAATACAGGGAGTAGTATTTTCCTTCATACCGATTCCTGAATACCATGCAAAAACTTCAGTTGACACTGACACAAGTGGTAGTAGAGGAAATACAGCAGATGTCAAGGCACAGAAGATTCAAGCATGTTAGAGTTCAATACGGCTGTTTGTTTGTTCACATCGGAGATATACAGATGAAAAAGGGGCTAATAGCATCTATGGTTGCCCCTCCCCATTAAACATAAACATATATAGTCAGGAGTCATCTAATGTAGACAAAATCCACTGATTACTTAATAAGTTTGGAGAATCTCAGAGCAATGACCTTGGTCTACCACATCAGAAGAAGCTCTAAGGACAGATCTGTACTACAGGATGTACTACAGGATATGAATCAGGACCGTTGGATACTTTGTATAGCGTCTCCCATTTCCAGATGCTCGAATCCACTAGATGATACCGGAGAACCAAAGCTTACAATCTCCCAATATAAACTATTGTCATGGAGCCAGAGCAGATGGAGGTCTGCTTATTAGAAGTTAGGAAAGCCCATTAATCATATAAACTACTGAATGAGGCCTATAAAACACTACTTAGGTTATACACAGATGAGAATATTAACAAGTCAAGGTGTTTAGCTGTCAGCTGTCACTCCTAAGTCCTATAATAACACCACCGGCACAACCCTACCGGCGGTAACGGGTAAAAATACTATTTGCTCGATCGTTTCTCTTTATGGGAGATGTAAGGGGACCTTGTGGCAGGCTGTTTTACATTCAGTTGCAGTAAACCTACATTAATCGGATCCAGTAGCTGCAGAATTATCAAACACTCTGAATTATCATCTGATTTTAGAGTATATAACATGATTTTAACTGCCGGAAGTAGACAAAAGTTGTATTCAAAAGTCCCAGGACTCCCTTTCATTAAAGAAAAGGAAAGGAAAATCTCATATCTGATACCCCAGTAAAGTGTAGGGGACCTATCATTTAGAATATGTCCGTAATGTGAAGGCCATCTTGTGAGCTGCCATATTGGATCAAAAGTGAGATGTTTCAAATGGGAGGGTGTTTGTGTAGCATATCAAAGACAACCAAAATAATCTAAGAAATTGATTATCAAGATCCGATTTTTAATGGACAACACAAAAAATAGCTATGCATCACAGGGAATGTTGAAAAAATTGTTCTAATTGTTCTGCCATGTTTTCTAAAGACTTAGAAACCAATTAACATGATTCCAAACATTATATGAATATATAAGGCCTCATGGACATGAAGTGTGCTTTAAACAAACCGAAAATAGGGGAAGGTTTGCAGCCCGTTTTGGCCAGGAGGCAGAGAGGTCCGTTTGTAGCTGGTGGTTGTCTGTAAGTTAGGTGTCCTTAAAGGAAACCTACCATGAAGAATTTACTATCAGAAGTAGATCTGATGGTATATCCTGCCTCTGCCCTAATCTGTAATTTAATAATCCTGGAACCTAACCTAACTTTATTTTAGTAATATGTAAATGTAAGTGCAGAGGCTACTGGGGCGTGGAGTAGCCTTAGCTCCCAGTGCCCGGACAGGATAACACACACCCCAGTAGCCTTAGTAGGTAATTTACATATTTCTAAAATAAAGTTTTAACAAATTAGGTTAGGTTCCAGGATTATTAAATTACAGATAAGGGCAGAGGCAGCAGGAGGAATCTACCATCACATCTACTTCTGATGGTAGATTCCTCACGGTAGGTTTCATGTATAACGTTTTTGTTAGTACACAGTTTATATACTATTTTTTAGACTTCTATACCTTTCACATTAGATAATGATCAAATTTTTTTGCAACTTAAATCACGTCTCAGACGCCTACCTGTAAAAGGTGGTTACAACATCTATGACTTCTAGCAAAATTCTCCACTAAAGGCTGTTATTAGGAGAATATAGCCAACGGCAGAACATTAAAGAACATACATCATGAAATCGGGGGGTGGACAGATACTTTAATTAATGAATTTAATGGAATACCACGTTGCCACATACTCCACCTGCTTATTGTAGCCTATAATAACGATGAGATTAAGCATTTTTTGGAATCTACAGGAACTCTAATTTGAGAACTAATGAGGGGCCACCCAATAAGTCTGAAGAACGGAGGAGACTTAGATATGTTTTTGCTGCAGCGCCCTCACCTCATGAAGAGTCGCGCTGCTATAACAGCTGTCTGTGTGGTGCGGAGAACACACCACAGGAACCTGAAAATAAACAGACGACATCAAAGATGAAGTTGTGTGCGAGACCTCAGCCGATATTGAAGGTTAAAATCGAGGCGTCCATTTCAAATATTGTTTTTCTTCTAGGGCCGCATCATACATTGCTATACAAACAGATAGAGTGGACTTAGGACGCATGTGTCCTCTCACTGGTGACAACACAAATAATCATCTCAGGGAGGAAGAAATAGACTGGATGTCAATGTTTTTACACTGTCGTCCACTTTACTCTTTACAGGAATTACCTATTTATTTTTTCTATTTAACATTTTTCTATTAATAGGTTTTTTTTCTATTATTTTACAGTGTAACATACAGCTTTTAGAATGATGTCATTTATAGGTACAAATTTATTTTTATTATATCATTGTACAACTGGGAGCTCTGAATATCTGAAATGTGATAGTTGAATGAAAGGATCCAAGTTGGAGGAAGTTACTAATCTAAAAATTTGCTAAAAGACCCAAGTCTACACCTTAAATTATAAGAACCACCTATATCATTTGAAGTGATGTGGCCCATTCAACTCAAGTCTACAGGGGTAACAAAGTCTGAGATAGTTTAGACTTCCATGGAGTAAGCCCCACTTATTCTTAGCCACTTTTCACCTATTTAAGCTTAGTAGTATTGAACATGAAATAGAGGACCATTGTTTTTCTCAAGAAGTAAGGGTCCCAGTGTATTCCTTAGGCACAGAAATACTTACTTTACAGCCCTACACAATACTTACAGCCCTACACAAAAAGGCCCCATGCACAACTCTGCAAATGGTGACCAAGAGCTAGCCGCAAAAAGTTCAGCTAGCTCACAGCCATCACGGGCGAAGACATAACTAGGGCAGGTCCTAGGCCCACCTTGATTTGTGGGGTGCAGCCGCTCATCAAGGTGGGGGGATTCTCCAGCTGGCTTGCGGCTCACGTCAAACATCTGCTCATGCAGTCGTGTGCATGGATCTTAAGTCTGTGTGGAAAAAGAAGTATAATGCACCACAAGGCAGATGTAACCTGAGGCCTTCAAGGTCCAATTTGCCTTGTTCATGTTCAAATTGTGGCTTCTGTATCAAAAAAATTGATCTCCAACCTATACAAAAAGTAGAAATTATTATTATTAATTATTTATTAGAAATGAATACTTAAAGATTGTCAAAAATTAAAAATGGTAGAGGTATTGTATACATCTTTTGCAACGCGCTTTATATACAAACAGGTGTACCGTCTGTTGTGACTATGTAACTGTACAATAGTCACATGTTATGACCTGGGGGGATGTCTTAAATACAGTAGTATTAATCCATATCCCGGTGACTTACTGACACTCCAAGGAGACCTTGTGACCTACAGTTGGAGTGTCATTGTAGAGCAGTGTAGAGGCACTGCTTCTTTGGGGCCTAGGAAGCAGTACCTTTACACTGCCCTTGTTATGATGCCAGATTTTAACACCGGGGACGTTAGTTAGCATTATATTTAGTGCTTAGTGATATTATTAAATTTTTATATCCCCTTATAAACCCTTAAAATTACTTGTAAGAGCTAGACTAGTTCAATTTCTCACCACCTTCCTTCTCTATAACTCTATGTCCAGCCGCTCTTCTTCCAGTCCCCTTTATCCAGTCTCCTTTGTAAATGAAATTTACTCAGCTGAAACAATGACTAAATTTATATATTTATCCCCCAAAAATCCACTATTATCACACAGAAGAAGAGAAGCAGCCATTAATATCTCTCCTGCAGTCATGCTTTGGACAGGGAACATAAGACACCAGAAGATAAAATGACTTGCTTTAGGCTCGGACTTTTGACAGTCATTTATAATTCCATAGCATCAGACCCGGTTCCTTGATGGCAGGCTATAAATGTTCCCAATTAAACTGGAGTAGCATTGTGGAAGATCCACCCGAGGGCAGTAGACGGTGACAAAATACAGTGTTTTGTGCTTTTTTTTTTTTGCTATTGTATTTTTATATGTATATTTATGTTAATGCTCCATTTGCCTCTGATGTTCTCGCTCTCATTGATGTCTAGGGGGCTTAGAAATGGCAGCTTCTAAATTTGTGGTGAAATAATATAAACTGTTACTGTACGTCGCGATGCTCCTTTATAGCAGTCAATTAATGCTGACACATAAAACACGGACATCTGTTCATGGTGACGGTATTGTGCCGCACTAATGCTGTACTAGGATACAGCCGCACAGTAAATGGGAGTCTACAGGGAGCACGTGAACAAAGGAATGATATAGCGCTTTATTACCGAATGGACCTATTTTTAATTCTCGTGCTCGTCTAATGCGCCGTAGACAGAAATGACAAGATTAGAGCAGAACTAATAACCTCCAGTTTGTATTGATTTTTTTTTTTGCCTTGTTCTAATCGCTTTTCATGAATCCGCATCAAATGATTTCTATCTGGGAACGGGAAAATCTGAATAATTGTAGAGCGAGTTCTGCTGTGTTAAACACTAGCGAGTAATGACTATATCTAATGTAATTATTATTATTTTTGGTTATGGGAAGGTTATCAATTTTTATGGCTTTTTAAAGACGTAACTACTCACCCTCAACAAGCCATGATGAGTAGGAAGAGAAGGAAGAATTTCTGCTGCTACATGTAGTTTATAGAGGTAAATATTATCATGGGGGCAAATACATCCAGAAATCAGCAGGGTAACACAGCTTTACCCCCAACTAAACTGTTTTAGCATCTCAATGCATCTCAATGCCCCTCTATTTGCATCTCAATGCCCCTCTGGTTGGGCTTTATGGATGTAGGTAAACAAAAGTGGTAGTGTAGATAAGTTGACAAAGAAGTTTGAAATTAGTGATTTCTACTTTTATCAAAGTGGGGCAATTATTAAGTTTGTTGCCCAAGCCTAGTATTAGTATGTCCTGGTCATGGTAGTGATTGGTTTCCATACCAGGTAGCCAACAACGATAACACATCAAAACATTTACGCCTGCCTGATCCCTGTTTTAAAAAGGTTGCCTCATGAAGACATACCCTACTTATATGCACTTTTAGGACAATCGGATGTAATAATGGGGGTCCTCTGCTTCAGACATCTCCCTTTAACTAAGAATGGAAAGTCAATGAGACCATATCTGGTAGCCAAATCCATAACACATGCCCCATCAAAACCTTTATGCTTGCCTAATCCATGTTTCAAAGGGGTTGAAGACAGACCCTACTTATATGCAATTTTAGGACAATTGGATGTAATAATGGGGGTCTTCTCCTTGGAATATCACCCTTTAACCTATAATGGAAAGTCAGTGAGACTAATGTATTAAGACCGGGGTGTTGTGGGCCAGTCTTCATAAACGGCAAACCTAGCAACCAATATTTTGTAATTAAAAACAACACCATTTCCGGGGGGGGGGGGATATTGGGGCTTAACATGTTTGAGATACTTACAACTAGTAAAAAGGGATCAGAGATAGATGTGCTATTGGGTGATCAACAGATACTGGCCCCGATTTGTATGTTAGGGATTATTTAATTGGTTATCAAAGTAATAAATATCCTATATGACAGTGATGGCAAACCTTTTAGAGACCGAGTGCCCAAACTACAACAAAGACCCGCTTATTTATCGCAAAGTGCCAGCACAGAAATTTAATTTGTGATTTATACTGCCTTCTCTGTCACAGTTTTCATTGATACCAGCCCCTGAGGACAACAATAAAGCAGAAAATAGTCCCAGGTAGAGCTGTCACTTTAAGATACCTCTGTGCACAGCAAGTCCTGGGCTGTCTGGGACTGTAGGAAGATACCTGAAGTCCTCTCTGGTGATGGCCTGAGTGCCCACAGAAAGGGCTCTGAGTGCCACCTCTGGCACCAGTGCCATAGGTTAGCCATCACTGCTATATGATATATTTAAAATACAGTTGAGCCCCCATTGTAGGATTCCTAGTAAAAGAAATGCCCTTTAAATCCTTCCACATATGAAACAATGATAATCAACCGTCAATTCAATAGAAAAATGATACTAAATAAGTCAGGTACTGCTGAAATGCTGAATTTTTTATGTGTTTTTCTATAATAGGAAAAATTCTGGTGTTTTCTCATGCGTTCCCCATATCCCCCCTCCCCCATATGCCTCACCATATGATCCCTGGGCACACTTGTTCAGCTCATGAACTCTCTAATACACATATTGATAAATCTCAATAGATTACACTGTTTGCAGCCTATTGAGCGGCCATTATTGATTACACAGGAGAAGTCAAGGATTAAGCCGCACACATCTCACTCTCTAATATGTTTGCAGCTTTATCCATTTCTGGCAATAAAAAAAAAATCTAAAATATAAAGAACACAACAAAGAGTGTTTTATTCCGATGCTTCTATGGTTTCTTTGTATCTTATTCAGATTTCGTTTCATTGCTGTGCATTCATGAGAAACATTAAGAGTATTGAATATCTCAGTCAACTAATGTATGGATTGACAAGCACTGAAACCAAATGGACAAAAATTCCAGAGGCTCGGAAAAAATATTTGGATGTAGGGCTGTGATATTTTAAGACTATGACAGCAAAATATATATATATATATATATATATATATATATATATATATATATATCTAACTTGCCGAAGACTGAGTTTAAGGATTTAAATAAAGTTAGTTTAAAAAACAAACAAACAAATGTCCCTTCAATTAGCTGAATAGCTAATCAATGTTCATACAGATAAAATGTGCTGTTTCTAGTGGAACATTTATATCTAGAACACAAACATTAACATAGGTAGGTCTACTTAACCATTGATATTAGTGACATCAACATTTATAGCTCAAGTACCTACATCTTGTTCCAGAACAAAGGAACCAATCCCATACTGACCAGTGAGGTGGTCACTGTTATTGGAAAGTTGGCTGTGCATCTCCATTCTCCTCTATGGGCATTGCCTAAACAAGCATGTTTTTTGAAGTACTATAGAAAAATGGGGATAGCTATACGTTTGTGGTCTCAGGCAGAACTTGGGTTAGATGGTCAATAATAATATTTCTTTATTTATGTAGTGCCTACAATGTTCTGGATATGAATCCATCCGTCAATTATGGCATACCATGTGACTATCTTATAATTTTGCTATATAGACCTGTTTCTATATACTCTTGCCAAGGCATGAGGCACCCAGTAACACCCAAAACACATGCTTTTTCGAGTTCCATACTAGCTATGCCCCTGATTACCTGATTATGCCCAGGTATTTAAGTTAAATGGGTATTGACCTAATATATATGACGTACCCAAATACATGATAGATGTGGGTCCTACCTCTTGGATGTACATCTACCTTGAGTACAAGATCAAAGGCAGGCCACATGGAAAGGTTGGGAAATTTACACGCCCACTCACCATTCAAGTCTATGAAAATGCAGAAAATATCTGAGCCAAGTTTATGGACTTGACATAAATATTAAACATAAGAATAAGCCTTTTAGTGTTGTGGGGACCCAAACCGCAAAGTTCATTAGAAGTTCCGGTCCAGGTTAGGCTCAAACTACATACCTCCCCCACCTGCTCACCGCAATCAGTGCAAGCGTTAAATCTTTCGATGCTGCATTTTAATCCCTGCGGCCATGCGCAACGGAACCAGTTCTGGGTGTTGCTGGTGGGGGATTGGGAAACTTTAATGGTTTGCAGTTTATCTTCCTTACTGCTTCTAGAACTTTAGACACTTGGAGAGGCCCTGGGGATTTTGGCCGGGGAAAAGTATCCTTGCCTCACAAGCAACGTAGCAAGTTTTTAAAGAAATGATCATTTTAATAGACTTTGTACTTGAAAAAATAAATTGGCCTTGCTAATATTTGGAGAATTTTTCTGTTCAGTTTTAGGTTGCCCCAACCATATTTCTACACATAAAGCAGCATCCATTATGTTACTGCTGAGAAAACAGAATAACCACGGATTGTAACAATCGTCAGTCCTGTCAATTGCATGATCCTAAATTATATAAATGGCTGTAAGTATGAGAGTTCACGACACAGTTCAGAAACGCCATTGCTATACGGACTGTGAAAGCCTGTAGGGAAAATAGATAGCAGTTAAAGAGCCCTTTATCCCTCGCAAAGAATCACAAAAGGAAGACAAAGGAGAACAATTGTTTTCTTCAACATTACAGACAAGGAAACGTAATATCTAGTGATCAGCCTACATGCTCAGACTGTGGGAAAATGCATACATCATCATTTACGCAGGAGGTTAGAAATTTTTGGAAAAAAGTCTCAGTTTTAGCACTGCACTGCATAGAAGTGATGTCCATTCCCTGGCTTTCCAGATCTTAAAGATAATGGGGCAGATTTATCAAGTGTCTGAAAGTCAGAATATTTCCAATTGCCCATGGCAACCAATCACAGCTCCCCTTTAAAATATTCATGAGCACTGGTGAAATGAAAGCTGAGCTGTGATTGGTTGCCATGGGCAACTGGAAATATTCTGACTTTCAGACTGCTTGATAAATCTGCCCCAATATTGTCAACTGGAGATGCTGTACCACAGTAAAGTTGCACTTTATTAAAAAAATAATATTAATAAAATATATTTTTAAATGTTTTTCACTTATATGCTGGCCCAAACCTTGCCCAGTCCCCTTTGTTTACCATTCATACCAGATGACCCAGGTCAATAAGGCAGCAAGTGATTGGTGGAGCCAAGTTGGAATTACACAATGGGACACATGTATCATGAGTCCGGCTTTGCGGTTTTCTTCTTGGGACTTGTCTTGGCTCTTCTGCTGGTCAGAGGTATCTTAGCAGTTTTTCCTTATTGATACATGTGGTGTTTGGTCTTCTAAAACAAAAGTTGCAAAAAGTCCCAAAAAGTCACAATCAGTTCCAAGCTAATTTGTACGCCTGATCAGGGACATTAATTTGGACCAAAATTTGCAACTTGTTTGGATAACACTGCAGAAAACATGACAATGGTGAACTTCGAAGGGAGTCTGGTGCAAAAAAAGTCGTAAATGAGCACATGCAAAAAGAAAAGCCTCAAAAATTAATGTAAAAAGCAAGGCAAAAGTTTGAAACATGCGCCCCAATGTCTTTGTGCACCCCACGAGTATCTCTAAAGACTTCATATACACACCTAGTTTGGGAGGTTATGTACAAGATAGTTTCTTTAGATTCCTTTTTAAGTTGAATTTGTATGTAAGTCGAAACTATGGGCTTATTTACTAAGAGTCTGCGGATCGCATTCCCTTCGTACTTCCCGACATTTTCTGGATTTGCGCAACTGTGATGGATTTAGAAGGCAATCGGATTTTGGTGCAGTGGCGCCGGTTTTCCTATAACAGAAATCGGGGGCGGGCCATCGGACAATTCGACTGATTCAGACTGAGCGCAGGATTTAATATTCAAATTGTTTCGCATCCAATGCACTTACATGCACCGGAAAGAATATGACTCTATCCAGAATTGGCCAAGGCAGATCCTCCAAAGACACCACTTTGCCCAAGAGATGAAGATCAAATATAACAGACACACTGGCTTGTACTGACCTTATCCCATCTCCTTGCCTATTGGAAGAGCATGGAGTGGGCCTCACCAGTACATAAGACATGGCCTGTGCAAGTTTAGCAGATGTGTCTGGATTCACGGTCAAGGTCCAGATATATTTAGAGGCCTGGGCCTCTAAGTGTGACTGACGTAACCTTAAAGCGGGTTTAACATCAAAATGTGGTGCATGGTGGGCAGCGCTTGATCCCTCTATTTAAACTGAGACATTTAGATTATTGTATATCAAATTCTATGTTATTTTTGTATACGTTTTGGAGCATGATATTTTTATTCTCTCGTTTTCTGATTATTCAGTTATATAGTACCCAATTATCCAGCATCTCTTATCCATATGGACAGAGTATCCCCCTATTCTGTATAGATCTGCACCAGCCCACAATGCACTTGTCATCAAAACTGTGGATTTGCAATGCTTTGATGTCAGCATATGTAAACTCCTCTCAACCTCATTATAAAGTTCCCGGGATGTTTAATGTTGTGTTCTTAAGATCCCTTTTTTCCTAAGAATCAACAGCGAGGCACAGCAGATCTATGGCAGGAAGTATTTATTGTAATAGTAGACCCACATTTTATGGGCAGCTAAATATTTAACAAAGCTATTAGACTTTTAAATGTTTTCTATTCATGTGGTAATTGTACAGTGCACTGTTGTTTTAACCTGGCATTAGTCCAATGCGCTGTGAAACTGTACGCAGCCATTCAGCATATTAAATGAGTGTAATGAACGGAGCTGCTTAAAAAGAGCAAATGAGAAATTTGTCTTTGAATTGAATGTAAAATTTATAAACCCCAATCAAACTATTAGTGAGAGTGGAAAGAAATAAAAATTTAAAAAAAAATGTCAAATAGCACAACATACAACAATGTAAAAACAAAGCAACACACAAGATCTAAAAGATCCATTTTGGTGCTCTGTATTATCAAGTTACAATACATTGAGTGTTCTTATACATAGTAAAACAAGCTGCAAATTTATTCAATTTGTTTAAATAACAGCCATAATATTTTTGGCACCATATAACTAGAAGGTTTCCCTATCATAATAATATGTGTAGAAAAGTTTGCCCCTATTTAAAACCACAGGGGATACTACCAATATGGCTATGAGTAGCTCAATAGACTAAATTAAGTGCCAGTTCTGCAGCTAATAAAAATAATATCCTTTGTACCAACCTCAATCAATTTACCATGAAAGTTCAGCTTAAAGGAAAACTAAATCTATAATTAAATAAAACAGAAAACAAAAGCTGAGCCTCACACAAACACACAAAAAGTCTTGTAAGAAATTAGACAGAGAAAACCAGATTAACCTTATGGTGATCAAGTTTATGTCAGGTAGGCGACTAGAAGGGGCAGGGCTCAGAATATGGGTTGGGACTAAAGATGAGTGGATCCATTCATTGGTGCGTAGTTTGGGCACAAATCTTTCATCTTTCAGGCATCGGAACGAATCTGAATCTTTCCATTTTGGCGGCTAGCTAGTCATTCATCTGAGCTTAGGAAGGGGGATGGGCAGGGGAAAATGACAAAAATTGTAAAAATTGAAACAAGGTATGAAAGTTTCGTGAAAAAAAAATTGTGCTTTAGAGCACTAAAGACGATTTCCAGGACAACTGGAACCGGACAACATTGATTCAGACACAATAGATTCAGCCCCAAATTAAATATTTAAAAAAATTTGCCAAATGTGCAGCGTAGTCAATCTTGGACGATTTGCTCAACTCTAGCTGGGATTTAAGAATCCTTTGTCCTACAGTAAATGGATCCCAACAAAGAGAATTCTGATCCAGCCAGTTGTCTAATGGTTTTGCACAAAGAAATGAGAAGGGGAAATGCCTGGTTGAAATTTGGATACCTAAAAACAGAGAGAGACAAGGGAATAGAGACCAAGGAAGGTCAGGAAACCAAGGAAGTGCCAGATCAAAAATTTCAGGGCAATGGTGAATTAAACTTTTTACTTTAAAAGCTATTACAACCATTAACAAAAATACACACCCATAAAATCCTTATATCAGTATTAGTACCACTAATATGTAGAACCAATGTGTCAAACTCAATACAACGAGGGTCACATTATGCTGATGTACTTGTTCGAGAGTCATTGGTTGATGTCCCTATGAGGATCTGGCCATATGTTGTGGTGAAATAGCTGAATCAGATTCTTGCTGTAGACCCTGTGGGCCACATAAAATGAGCTGCCATATTGTATTCAGCCCACAGGCCTTGTGTCTGACATGTGTGAATCCATATTATGAGCGGCAAATTTTAACACAGGCCCAAAAGATAAATTATATTTTTATACTACAGTGTGCTGATGTCATCAGAAAATGTATCAGACAGATGTTCATCTACATTCCCCAAGAACTAAATATAGAAGTCTATAAACTTGGTCAGGAACAAAAGCTTACCAAGAACCCACAGTTCAAAAATAGCAGTGAAGTTTTGAAGTGTATAAAGTTTGAAAATGTGAAAAAAATTACAAATTTACAATTTACTTTCTTTTAACAACTTGTATATTCACATTTTGTAAACATTTCCTCGAACATACAGATAATTAAAAAAACAATATGATTCACAGCTTGCTGAGTTTCACCATCTGGACCAGTCAAGGCCATTTCCATGTGCAAATGTCTGTTAAATAATCCTGTGTCACAGAAAGTACACAGTCATTAATGTTGAGAAATTGCCCCTAAAAACCTTGGTTTACAGCCCATCAATAATTTATCACTGGAGCTGTCTAGGAGCCATCTTGTGTCTGAGAATTGGCCAGAGCCCAGCTTTGTGCCACTTCCTAAAAAGGGTTTCTGTTTATACTAGTATAATCCCACCTTGAACTGGTGCATCAACACAACTAACAGGTCTTTCTGGGTAATATTTTTGAAAAATTGTCTTAAAACACGACAAATCCCAAATAGAAGTAAAAGCAAAAGTGATGGATGTGAATACAAACACTCAATGACTGGCTTATCTAAATATTTAAAGATGTTTTTGAGTAAAATAACTACTTTGTAGCTACTATGGGTGTTAACATTAACATATCGAGGGTCTTAATACTGAATATCCATATAAGGAGCTTCTGTTTTTTCTCTTGCTCCTCGACACATGGAGATTCTCTCGAGAAAGGTTTCAATGAAGTCTTCAGTCTTTAGAAACTCAATGTCTACGACATGTGAATTCATCACATTGTGTTAATGAAGAACGACACAGGTTTGGTTTTTATTCCTTTTCTCTAATGTTGCCCTAAGCAACTCCATCTATGTATTGTTGTTAATGGGAGAGTACAACGGCGAACACGAATCCAGACGCTTTCCAAAAAGTGTCATTCAGAATGTCAACCTCAACAATGAGTCACAGGACTGATAAAAAGTCTATTTACTGGCGCAACAAAGATATTGCTGCCTCGTGACTCACTCCGCTTTTCTGCCTTCTAAATACAAACTGCATAAATTATGCAGAGATGTGTAATGAAGTGTAACTTCGAAGTTAAGGAAGCAATTAAGTCTAAGGATGGAATTAATACAGTTTATGGGAAATTTAGGGAGAATGTAATTATGTAAAGGAAGTGGTGAGTAGGCTCTAATGTTTCAGAGGGTGGGGACTGCCTGACTTACTGCCCCAAAGCTTATACTAAACATAGAACTTGGTAGCTTTTTGTATTTTTTATTACTTTCCTTTCTAAATGTATCCCAAATGAATGTATTTAAATATGTTCAAAAGGGAAGGAGATCTATTTTTGGATGCAGTTTTCCTCCTCACATTTAAATAGTTAAAGAAACCCTTTAGGGTTCTTATTCCTAAGGCCTCATAAACACCACTGTGTGCAAAATTCAGCCACAAACCATAATAGGTTTGCAGGAAGTTTTTGGATGGGTTCAAAAGGGAGGGGGGGGGGGGCTCTGCTCACCTGAAACCTGGGCAGGAGTTGAACCTACTCTACATTTTACAGTGTAGCCATCTTACTCTGTCACGGTGTGGTGAGACTTGATGTGCTCACCGTAACGTGACCGGGTATAATAGAAGTCAATGGTGGCCCTGATCTTGAAGCAATTTTGTGGCCAAATCACAGTCATGTTCATGAGGTCTAAGGCTTACTTGCTTTGCATTGTTCTTACTGTACTTTATGGTCATTATGCCCTTGCTGTAGATGAAATCAGCCAAGTATACACCAAGATCCTGGTAAGCCTATGATAGAATAATGAGTTGTATATAGTGGCTGATTGTAGGAGGCTGAGCTAAAGGAAGGAGAGGAGGAAGGAACAGCTTAATCCAATGATAATTTGGGAGGTGTGCTTCAGACATCTACAAACTCCCTGTAGGTACTGTAATTAAACTGTGATCAAAGATCAGACTCTATCCCCAAAAAACTTTTGTTAAGAATAAACCAAGTTTATATATATAAAAAAATATATCATTTTTTATCTACTGATGTACATTGTTTGGTAGGTCATGACTGGACAGCAACCACAAATGATATTCCTCTTTCTACCTACAGGAGATAGGAGATTTTATAAAGAATAGGTATTTACAACTCACATTGAGCTCAATAAATAATTTGTCTTCAGCACCCTCCCCCTAGTGGCGGCTGCAGGCATTCAAGATTTTTTCTTAAATTAATAGTTGTTAAGGATCACAGGAGAGAATAAAACATAAAACATTTAAATATGGAGATGATCTTCACTGATACTCTCATTTAGGACATACATCAAGACATATTTGATTCCTTTACTTTGTGTCCCCATTCTACTGAATTTTTTGGAGAGATCAATGTATTCCCCATAAGAAAGGTAATAAAAATAATACAGAAACTCTTTTTTATACATTTGCATCCAATGACTTTATCTTGAATCCCTTAAAGGTAGTCAGGGACCTTCTGCAGTTAATTGTAACCCTTTCATAGATCAAATGTCAAAGCCAGGTGCAAAATCATCGACTTGGAGATTTTCGTGATGGTGTCAGATGAGAATTTCCCCAGCTGCCGGGATTAAGTTTTATCTTCTATTTCTCAAACAGCTGCAGATGACGTCACTTGATGTGACCTAAAATCATTACTTTTGTATTGTTTTACAGGTGATATTTTTATTGCAGGACGTTAAAAGCAACAACAACAACAAAAATCATCAGAAACATCCCATGTGGCCGCAAAATGTGCAAGGAGAATATAAACATCGTTGGCAATTCTAGGAAAACCAAATGTTGAGGTAAACACAAATCAGGATAAATTTTGTACATCTGCTTTAAGATATGCAAAAAGAAATAGAAAGATAATCTATATGGATTTGTGCCCAAAATCTGGGAACTAGATTGGGACTTTATTCTTTAATCAGGTGTCTCATACCAACATCCTTCTTTTTCATGATGTCGGCCTGGCGATCTGCTGAATGTTACAGGTTGACTTCTAACACTAAAATTATCAGATGTAGAAGGGGTAGTACAAAAACCCATAAGAATAAGTCACAGTCAACTACAAGGTAAAAATAATATAACACATTCAAGTATAGAAGCCATTGAAATCCATCAGGATCGCCCTAAATCACAGCCCGCACGTTAGGTTTTCCAATCATTACAACTGAGGTCACAGCTAAAAAAAATCTGGTAAGAAATGTAAAAAAAATAATTCAATAATCTGTCACATGTGCAATTTTGTAAAATACTGAAAACAGTCAGCCTCGGTTGTGCCACGTTTTTCTTAGGAACCTGTGATATATTACTCTTTTTCTCCCAAGCTGGACTCGGTGTTGGGAGTAGATTATGTGTTGTAGTGGACTGGAAGAAGGATTTGAAGAATAGCAGAAGTTGGTGACAGAATGAGTAAGTGTTGGACAGATTGACAGAACAGTACATTATTGTTATGGTCTGTTATTTCAGTCTTGTAGATGGGGGACGTTGAATCTGCCAATTTTACAATGAATAAAAGCAAATTAATTCTAATGTATCCTCCTACAACGGTCAGCTTTAATGGCAAAATCCTAATATTGTGTAGGTCCCCCTTCATTCCTCAAAAAAAGCTGTCACCTATTTAGCTATGAAACTTTGAAGGTTTCCAGCATTAACTTAAAGAAACCTAGTCTTTGCTCCTCACCTGTATCAGTGAGGCATTGGCACCCCTGACACTGGTTCAATGATTCGCCTCCTTTGTTGGACCACATCAGCGAAAACTGCATCCTGGGAACATTGCACAAGGCCTGACATTTTGAACATCCTTTAGATTGTTATAGAATTGAGTCAAAGTTGCTAAAATCCTTAGATTTGACCACTTTTCCTGCCTTCACATCAATATTTATGTTCTTTTATTAGCTAATAAAATTTTTATTATCAGCATAACCATCATGAGTACTAAGAACACGTTACAATCTTGGGGGTCTCAAAGTGGCAATGAGACATTTTACTTTTTAAGACCATATAGTTTTAGGGCTACAGTCAAAGGTCATCCAATACTAAAGTAGCAATGTGAAACCATCACGAGACAAGTATCATCTCTACTTCTTCTAATGACTATGGCTGGTCTTTGAAGTACAGAACTATCAACCAGTAGGTATTTATTCAGAGAAGGAGTGTCCAGATGTAACATTTTTTTTACTAACGGAGGCAAAACCTAAGCTTATAACCCACCACCTTTCCCCCTTTCACTCAATACTTGCCCCTACCACACGATCCCCGATTCCCATCAACTCCCCTCCCCCGGATTTTTTTTATAATCAATGCAAAGATTTGAAAAACACACAATTTAGTCAGGGAGTTAACTCTCCATGTAGTTTTGGAATAAAAAACTATTGAATTTTATTTGTTTGTACATGTTGCTGTTTTTAAGATGAGTAAAAAGATTTAAAAAATAAAAAAGTGGGAAAATAAATACTGCACAATAAAAATAAAATAACAAAATTAATACCCAAAAAATACCCATAATCCTCCGGTTTTATTTTGCACTTTAAGTTGAATGGTTATGTTCTTCCAGATGAAGTCTTCTTCTGGAAAGTCTTCTCGAAATCCAGACATTAAAGAGTGCTACTGTCTAAACATTGTGAATCAAGTAGCCTGCATAAGAGACAGGGATTATACAAATAAGACTAGATATGTTGCCTATGAATGTAAAGGAAAACAGCTGCTGGAAATAATGTGTTACTACAGTATCTAATTTGTACATTTTAACAAAAACCATATGCTCAATCCCAGGGAGTCTTCTACACCCTGAGCCGAGGGGGCATTGATGGTCATCAATTTGTGGCCCCAAGATGTGGATGTCTCCACTGCAATACTCAACTACTCAGCACCTGGATTAAAGTTCTCATAAATTCTCATTAGATTTATGTTTAAATAATTATTATTTTATTAGAACCTAAATGCCTCAATGATAAAACATGTTTATCTAGAAGCAGGAGTATAGCACAGATGAAGCCATTGTAAACCGACTCCTGCTCCATATGGGACCCAAAGGTCTCTTTGATGCATAAGAAGGCAACTGTATTCTTAATTTTCCAAATTAGATAAAAGGAAAAACATCAACTTCTTGGGAGAACATTCTTGAGATGCAACACCAATAATCCAGTCTCCAATCCTGGTCCCCAAAACCGCCCACGATGGTTACTACATGGTGTTATGTTATGAGGCTAGTAAGTTAGTTGTAGGGACCTGACAGATCTCATTTTGTACTTGTAGTATATAACCCTTGTTAGATGATGTCCCCTTAAAGATTTTTGGTATTTTAGTCCAAAAACAAACATTTCTGGGTCTAAACTCAAGAAAATATTAGCTGTACACAAACCATAGACATAAAATAAGATACCACCATTACGCTTTATAGTATGTAACATCTGTAGTCAGATACACCCCTTTACTAATTCGGTATCCTATTGGCTGGAAATTCGTCGCTACTAATTTGTATCTACAAACGACCAGGAATTTTATAGGTCTGCCTAAAAACTCTTTGATTCCTTCCTATGACAGACTTGATGGAAACCATTGAATCATAAAGTGTTCTTATTAGGCTACTTGCCCTAAATATCAGAAGCTCACTAAAGTGTATAGTGAAGCGCTAATCACAAGTCTGGCCCCCGATGCAGGCAAACGAGGTTGTCTGCAGACAAACATTCCTGTATGTACAAAACCCCATTCAACGGTGTCAGGTAAAGCTAAGCAGACATGTTTTATAAGCTCCATTTATAAGTCCTATAACAGACTCGGCCTCTTAGGCATGCTTCCCATTAGGTCAGAGCCCCATGTGATTTCCCTAAAAAAAAAACCTCTGTTGTGCAAAACCAAACTGTACATAAAAAGGGAAAAAAAAATCAACCGCTGTCCTCCCAATATAATAAAACCGAGATTACATTCGTCTTTTCAACAGTTTCCTATGACTAAGAAAAGAAAGGCGAGAATAGAAGCAATTTTTAATTATTTTAGGTTACATGTTCAGGGTTTTTAAGTTTTTTTTCTGCAGCCACGTAACTCTATACGTGTGAACACCTCAAAACATATGTTTTAAATCTCAACCAACTGCAAAACTATTTAAAAGGACAGCAACAGGGACTGCAATAAACAGAGCCGAGACCCAGAATAAAAACATCAATTGTTCTCCGTAAATTAGTGTGATACATTCATAAGTCATTGCATTTCAAGGTGGATACCTCGTTTTTTTTAAATTGTTTAAAAATGGGCATAAAAAATCAAAAATATCAATACATCCATGCCCATCTGTGGCCTTGTTTTAGTTATGGTTTGAACCCCATCAATGATGACTTGGTGAGAGCTGTCTAGATTTATGGAGCTGTGGCAATGCTGCCGATATTGGTTGCCTTTCCCAAGAACATCAAGTCTGGAAATTATAAATTCTTAGAGTCATTCAGGATTAAAAGAATGGGTGCACTTTTTTATCAAAAGTTAACACAGTTATTGACTGGCTGCATTTTGCTTATTCTATTCAACTCCCATTGACTTTATTGGGGAGAATCATTCAAAAATATGATATATATAGTATATGAGTATATTACTAGAAAACAACTTAAAATGTATGTTTGACATATTTCAAGAAAACTGTATGGATGGTCTCTATATAGATCTTCTGTAGGTGTATCCATGACAACAGACTACAAATAGGCCCTGTGTAGTCGTGCAATCATATTGTAACATCTGTGTTAGCGTCATCCTTGGTCCATGGTATGTGACTGAGGAGATGCTGATTGTTTCTCTTGTACTGCTGTAGTGTGAACATGGGTTATATTTGTTGTGTTGTTTTGATTTATTAGCACCACATGGTGATTGACAAGCTATGCACTCCTCACCTGCTCTCGGTGCTGCCTGGATCTCTGAACTTTGGCCCAATCACCATAGAGGCCGGGCTTTGAGATCACCTTTTAGTCCTACCTACCCTCCCTTCACTAGTAATTATAATCATTCTTTACTAGATCCACTCCTTGTTAGAGACTTGATTGTGTTCCTGGTATCTTGGCTCAGCTCCTGTTCAGACTTCTCTTTTGTATTTGTGATATTGTACTTTGTTTGCGCTCTCTGTTTTGACACAACTTGTTGACTATTCTTATCTGTTTGTATTGTTTTGTCTTTATGTGTTTTGCAGTTTGGCCTAGGGATGGATTGTCAACTAGTAGTCCCATACCGCCTAGGGTTCATTGGGCAAGCAGGTAAGGTTTTTGGGGTGTTCAGTATTAGAGCTCACTGTCATGTTTGTGTTCTTGTACCTGGTGCCCTAACGATACATATTACACACACATTCGTTTGGTCAAATGGAAGAGAAGATATTTGCTGTAGTCTATAACCAAGGCACCATGTTGTCATAGAATCTATACACCCAAAATAAAAGAACAGTTCTAACTAATACTTTAAAAAGGTTTGCCCAATTTACACCCCCATCCAAAAAATGTCAGGAAAAACAGACAGATTTGAAAAGTCTGCTTTGGATCCGCCTCTTAGAACTATCTACAACCATTATCCAATGCAATTAATGGTGACTATTATTTAGTTCCCCAATATCCAAGTTGTGAGTGAAAGTCACTCCTGAAGATCTAATGAGATGCTAAACATAGCCGGAGCCAAAGAAAGAACACGGCGAGAATTTGCAATTTTTACACAATGCAACACAGATAACTGATGAATCCTGTCAGGAGTCGCGGCCCAAGATTACAGGCGACTATGAGATAACAATTAACATTGAATATATTAAGCCCCGGTGATGGATAGGAGAATCATAAAGCATGGCTTATTCAATAGATCCTCTTTATTCCACTCTGACAGAGAAAGTGCAATTTATTAAAACTCCATTGTGGACCGACTTTCCTTACGCTAAATAATCTTTTACTTAGTATCCAATAAAAAAACGGAGAATTTGAATCTGTATTTATCAATACTGTATTGTGCATATATAGCTACTAAGCGGTAATTTATCTGACATGGAGAGAGGAGTGCATTCATAAGGAGGCTACCACTAAGAATATATGTTAAATATCATTTATTTATAATAAAAAAATTGGAAAATTCCTTAAATGCAGAAATACCATAACCTAATATTAGCCAATATTCCAGTTATTTAGATGATTAAAGTAATTATTATTATTATTATTATTATTTTTTTTTTTTTATAATTATTATTATTATTAGTAGTAATATTGCTGTATTTATTATTATTATTAATTAGTGGGCAGAGAGGGGCGTGGAATGGGCCGGACCTGGGCACATTAGCTATAATTTTACACCAGGCAGGGCCTGGCACCAGGCAGGACGCAATTATCCGATGTGGACTGGATAAACAAAGAGGCTGGAGTCTCCTAGTACATGTGGCACGACCTGCGGGGCAGGGTTGACATCAAGTTCGGGGGTACGAAGCACTAGTGTTTGATGAATTGCCCCCATTGGGCTGCTGAGGAATTCTGTTAACCTCTTTACAGATGCCAATGTGTCCATCATCATCTTTTTTCCTCCCTCGACATCTCTGAAGATGCTGGGTAAGAGATCACTGGGTTGGGAACAAGACATGATACGGCATTGATAAGTAGGAAGTTGTTTTTTCTTTATGGGGGTCATTTACTAAGGGCCCGATTTGCGTTTTTCCGTTGTGTTACCCGAATATTTCCGATTTGCGCCGACTTCTCCTGAATTGCCCCGGGATTTTGGCGCACGCGATAGGATTGTGGCGCATCGGCGCTGGCATGCACGTGACGTAAATCGGGAGGCGTGGCCGAACAAAAACCTGACGGATTCGGAAAAACCGCCGCATTTAAAACAAAAAATCTGTCGCAGAGCTTGCACTTACCTTCACTCAGCCCGAGCCGGTAAACTCCAGCGCGTTCCGATGCTTTTCAGCGCAGCAGCACCACCTGGTGGACGGCAGAGGAACTAGCTTAATAAATCCCGGCCGGACCCGAATCCAGCGCAGAGAACGCGCCGCTGGATCGCGAATGGACCGGGTAAGTAAATCTGCCCCTATGTGTCTATGTTCAGCTCCCCCAGTGGCAGTCAAGTGCATTGCATCTTGTTAGGGTGAGCTAGGGTAAAATCCAAAAACAGACAGGGATCCATGCGTTTTTGGGTCAGAAAAAAATGATGGTGGCTGCAGAACTTTAATTTGAATAATAATAGTAATAATAATACCAAAGAAATACAATAGTATAAGGACAGAAATCACTCGTCATCCGTTAAAAAAATCTTGAAATATTTTTCTTCTTTCAAATCTTTCAGGCGAACAAGGTGATAGTCTACAAGATGAATCCAAGTAATGCCACCTTATCCAGAATAGAAGTTTTTCATCTATGACCTCAATTCTGTTTTCACCCTCCAATCAGTTTACATGCGGCTCTTATATGGCTTGTTTTCAGTCTGTTCATGGCTCATTTATATTTCCTGATTTGTAGGATACATAAAAAGACAAAAGTTGAATTTGAGTATGCAGCCTGGGTTCCGCTTTGTAGGAAAAGCAGTGACTCGTAACCAGTATTCATAAGCGGGAAATGGTTGCAAACGGCTGTACTGAAAGTAATGAAGTTTGATGAAAAAATGAAAAACTTACAAAAAGAGAGTTATTTTACCAATCACTGGCCAGACTATAAACTTATAGTAAACTAATGGAAACTATTGAGCGTTTTAAAGGAATACTCCAGGAAAAAGCATGCAGGGTGTGTCAGCTAGAACATTAGGACTGTGGGGGTGGATCATGACAACCCCGTTCCAGAACACTAAAGAAACATTACATGTGTCATGCCTCAACCCTAAAAGACCCACAAAATCAAACGTATCTCTTTTTCACAGAATAGAGGATAATTTATAGATTAATGGAGGTCTGACCATTTGGGCACCCACTGATTATGAGAACAGGGGTCCCTTATACAACCATCTGAATGGAGCAGAAGGACTATGCCATTTGTATCGGTGGAACTGCAAGGGATTTCCAAGTAAAGGTCTTGGCTAAATCCAGCACCTAAATGCAAATTAAAGGAGTGGTCACACTTCATTCCAGAAGAGGTTCAATGGTACCCCCAATGGAACTCTCAATCTCATGATCGTAAGAAGTTCCATCAGTTATAACCCCTCCAATCTACAACTTGTTATATTTGTTGGCAAACCACTTTAAACTCCACCTTAGTACATTATATTACATCACAACATATTGGATCAATTAATTGTAACAGATAGATGAGCTCCAGACTGGGCAGATACAGAATTTAAATGAAAAATGAACAGAATTTCCTGCTGCCTCAGCAAAAATCCTGTGAAATAAAGTTACTAAAAACGGCACTAATTATAACTGGCCAAAAGATCAATTACTTTCAAATACAACAAAGAAAGTCTATGGTGAATAGAAAACAGGTATTTCACAGTCAAACACTAAAGCATAAATGATCAGGAATGCTTTCCCATAGGACACCGATGATGACTATTTACACATGGAGTCTCATCTGTTTTATATTATAAAGTTGGAGAATTTACTTGTGCTGCCATATTGTGCCCTTGAAAGACACCTCTATAGAGTGGCAGGTGAGGAAAACACAAAACAATGTATTTCTCAAAAAATATATATGCAAAAGTGTGGACTCATAATTCCACAAATGCCATAATATATATCTACACAACATGTGTACACAACATTATGAGACTTTGTGCATGAACCCAAAAGTGGTTAATTGCACTGGAAAATTCCTGTGTTGAGAGCAGTGGGCCCCTGGGTGACAGAGCCTCAGTAGGCCCCTGGGTGACAGAGCCTCAGTAGGCCACTGTGTTACAGAGCCTCAGTAGGCCCCTGGGTGACAGAGCCTCAGTGGCCCCTTTGCAATGGACTTATGTAATGGCAATGAAAACTCAGAAACTAAAACAGTCTCATGTTCCCTAAAATATTTGCTACTTTATCATACCAAACAGCCCCCTCATAGTTATTTTATAGCCCCCTTACCCAAATTATGTACAGCCATTTGTGGGTCCCTCAAGGTGCCCTGGTCCCTGGCACTTGCCCGGTTATGCCCAAGACTGACACCCACCCTGGTTGAGAGGGTCTCTTGATAAAAGACAGATCACATTTCCCCCTCTCCCCAGCTTGGGTCCGGGATATCTAACAGTACTAAACATCCTTGCAGCACCCCTAGAGGGGAAAATATGCATTAGAAAGAGCTCATTCAAGTTGTATGTGTTATGCAGGACAGGTCATCCTGCGGAGGAGACATGAGATAAACAAGAAATAAGGTACATAAAATAAGTATAGATTTTTTTTTAACTAGATAGCCCCCTTAATGTATATCACAGTAAAACTAGCTGCATATGTACATATTAAGTAGAATAGCCATGGCACAGCTTATGACTCATTATCTATACGCGTCAGACCATCACATCTTCACTGAGAATGCTAAATGCACATGAGATTGAATCAGGTCACGGCTGATGTAGTCAGATCTCCCGACTGTAGAAAGATAATACACACAAGTTACAGTATCTATATATAGTGTGTCTACATTTCGATCACTGTTCCTATATATACCAGTAATGGACAGTATATGATGCTATTGATTGGGTGATCATTGTGAAGCCTTCATTCTCTATACTGTAGCACTCCATGCTACCTATCTATACAAAGTACTGAAACTGGCTCCATTCACTTAAAGGGGGACTGTCACCAAGAACCAAATGTTGAATGAAACACCCTGTTCAATGTTCACTGGTCAATTTCGTGTTTTTTTAAAAATGTATCCATGAGTTCAAATGATAGGGGTCGTGGAAGTTTGCTGTGAATTAGTTCATACTAGCCAAAGGGGACATAACTTTTCTTTAACAGACACATCCCCAGAGAAAATGAAAGGTCACAGCCCCCTTGGCTAGTATGAGCTAATTTGCATGTTCATTCTTGGGTCATATCTTATTAAAAGGCGAACAGATAAAGAGATAACCGGACCTGTTAAAATTAGAATTTTAAAAATGTGTTCGGTACCTGAGCCCGGACCCTAGGCAGTAACACCCTTAATCTGTGCTGGTGCCTATCGCGGGTGTTTACTGTTTAAATCCTGCTGGCAAAGTCGCCTGCAGCTTCATAGGATTTTGGAGATGGTCGTTGTTCCCGATGGCGTCATTGGAGAACAAAGTCCTGTGCTGTCGGCAGGTTAGTGTTGGTGTGAGCGGGCATTGCAATTTAATTGCACTTTAAATGCAACTGAAGACTTTGCCAGAGGAATATAAAGAATTAACACACACAAATGTCAGAGTTAACAGTGGGGGAGGGGCCTTTGAGCCGAACCATGATCCTAAACTTCTAAAAAACTTTGAGGTTCGGGTCCACTCAACACAAATTTTAAAATAGTAAACACTAAATTGATGAAGGACACAAGGGCAATCATATGAGGTAGGTCATTCAGTATTTTACACAAGGTCCTCTTTCAATAGAGATGCTACGATTACCTTCCACAGGGGGTGACTTAAGGGGATGTAGCACTGGTGCGGCAGACTCTTCTTTTCGGGAATTGGTTGTGGTCTGATATCCTAAAGGGGTGGCATATAATAGCAGGTGGGTTGCCAGGACTAAGATATTAGTGATCTATAGTTATCCTTCTCTACACCAGGGGACTATTGGATCAACAGGTAGCATAAGACCTTACATTCGAAGCTCCATCAACTGTGTAGTGGCCATGCAGGGTTACTACAGCTCATCTCCCATTCACTTGAATGAAAATGTTCCCTTTATTGGGTCTATTCCTAATATATGATTTATGTCAGTAAATGAATCCATTCTGTTTTCCATTGTAATATTTTCTGTAATATTTCACCCAGAAAGGTTTTTAATAAGCGTTGGAGGTGCTTAACCCTTCATGTAAATTATAGAGCAAACAAAAGCATAAAGCTTTCCACCCGCCTAATGAAAGCATGCATATTCAATACTCTGAAATATTGGTCCCTGCCCAAACTATCAGGAAATTGGTAGCCAGAATAATTTATACCTTTGAATATGCTAACAAGCAAAGCATCAGCTGGGAGGAGAGCCGAGACCGAGCAACACTGATGAAGCCAAACAAAAATACCAGCTGTCTCTGCTCGGAGAAGACGGATTGCCACCTGTCCTGCTTTTTAATACATAATACATGGCACACTGTCCGTGTCTTACAATGGTTACTGTAGGATACGCTGTATCCAGAACTGAACTACGATGAAGCAATAAAGTAATACAAAAATGAGTCAAATTTAGCTCGTTATTGCCCCTGTGTCATATTTCAGATTTAATAGGGCTGAGTGTGTCATATAGTATCACATACAACTATGAAGCCTCAATCAAATTTCCCAAAGAAACCGATAGATTGTGCATCAGAGAAGCAAGTAAGTTTACAAACATACATTTACTGATTCAATCAAGAATTCTTAGTTTATGTACCATATAACCTTATAGCCTTAAGCTGTTGGGCAGTTACTTGAGATAGTTGGACCCGATATTCATGTTCCATTTGGGGTTTGGCCACCTGGATATATACCCATACCGCTGGGCGAACCAAGGTATTGCCAATGTGTCCAGGTCACAAGGCCGAACCTAGAAAGTGAAAGTCGGGTGACTCATCTCTAGTAGCTACACATACATGGAGGCTGCAAACTCTATTGATTGCATCAGAAGACAGAGAAGAGACTTGGATGTCTTTACCTCCTCACTACTGATGCCAATGGCAGAAGCAGATAGAGATACAAAATAAATTAGAATTTCTTACCCAATCAGGGAATAGCAATATGTTCAGCGTCTTAAAGGAAATCTTCTAGACCTGTGATCACAGCAGCATAGGCATTGATTCAAATAGTGTGTGGGAGTCTACTAACAGAGGAGAGGGATTTGGGGGGAATTTGACATATGAGCTCACAAAGTACAAAGATTGACATTAATTAGGATGCAGCTTCTATTGATCCGCAGCGCAACGGTGACAAAATCTAAAATGTCCCCAATTTATTAGAGAAAAGTTCTACTAAAATGAGTAACTTTAGCGTTAGAACCCTAGTGAAGTGCCTGCCCCTCTAGGAAGGACCCGACCGAGGGTCTCCATAGGGTTATAACCCCATCTAATAGGTGAATTGGCCTTATTGAATATGCCTTGTGTATACATCATTATGTTACATTGTTTGTTTTTTCCTGCCTCAATAGAGGAAATGATCCTTTACAATAAGCTGATAAATCAATTGAGAATAAAAACAAACAAAAAGAACAAAGCAAATTCCTCCTCGGTTGATGAAAACAGAGAGCAGCAGAATGCAGCAGATGCTTGACGGACAATCCAAAACCGATTTAGTTATTAAACAAATCATAATATTCCAAATTTGTTCAATTAGGTTACAAAATGAGCTTCTGTTTAATTACTCCGTCTCCCTATGATTAAATGCACCGGACGGATCAGTTTTGGCATTTGTGGGGGGGGGGGGGGAATATTTTTTGATAGAATTCCATCTGTCGTAGATCTATCGGTTTGATAATGAAACAATTAACACATTCAGTTCTTGGCAGAGAATATTGTAATTAATGACTGGATCTGCTATTGCTACAATGTAGGGAAATTACTTTGCGGCACATTTGGTTAAGTTGACATCCAATGTGAAGCCAAGGCAATCTACAAAGTCGTAAAGTCATCATACAGCTTTGTTTGTTTTACAGATTAATATGGAGCCAGGCCACCAATTGGTTCCTTATAGAAGGTTTGTACCAAAAAGTCTCTGCAGATGATCAAGGACTGCAGCTGTGGTGGATCTCTGGGTCATTGTGATGTCTAGGATGATATGGTACCACTACAACCAATCAGAGGTTGAGCGGTGACATTCACTGGACGTTCTCTAGTGTGTTAGCAACATCACATCTTATACGCTAATTGGCTGTAGACCCAAGTAACTATCAAATTGGGATGTCTTTGCCATTTACTCAGAGCCCCAGTACTAGGGTTAGAGCCTAGACCCACCTGAAAATCCTCCTGTCTTCTACATGGATAGCCCAACGCTTGCTATTTGAATCATGTGTAATTATGGTATATCACATAGGCCCAAAGGCCCTTTAACACAAAAGACAATGCTATTGTCATAAATAGCACATAGTAGTATGCAAGGTGGGATTAAGATTGCCATGGGCTCTGGGCTCTCTGAAAATTGTTGGCCTTGTACAATTTTAATTTCTTGAATAGGTTGACATTTACTGCCCATATACAGTAGCAGAACCAACCTTCTGGGGAAAGGTGGAGCTCCTTTCTGTCAGCTTCCAGTTCTGTGGTTTGCCTTTGGAGGACCTGTAAAGGTCCTGGAAGGCTACTTATACACATGTATGTCAAGAGCTGATACATGTGTATGAAGATTTTATGGCTGGAGGTCTACATCTTATTTTCCCTTCATGGCCAAACTACTTCCAGGTTGGTTTTGGTGGCCATAGGCCAACGTTATCAGTAGAATGGTAGGCACTATACAAATATGGAGAGAAAACTACAGGGCTGCACCATCATGGCCTTAAAAATTATTTTGCATCATAATTGATTATTTTGACTTGCATGAGGACCTTTATTAGTACAGTAACAGGATTACACATCTCGCTTTTAACTGTTAGCAAACAGGTCTAACCACCACCAGACTAACCAGTAATAGTCCATCAAAACCACAAGTATCACAAGAAACAATATGGGATTGATAGAGAAATGCTGTGCATTGTATTGTCTGTGGGTGTGTGTGAACATACACTGATGCATCTATAATAGCTGGAATGCCACAGTCAATACAGACAGACGGATATAGAATATTATGTTCCTTGTAGGTAAACGTCTGCTGAGCCAATGACAATCGCTGCTGTCATAGACATCATTAATCCCTGTGACAACTGCTCCTTCCCGTCCATACACACTGTGACCTCGGTGGATGCATAGACATCGTATAGGCATGGCCGACAGTGGTCTGTGCAGATAGAAGGGATCTGTGCTGGTGACAGCTGCACACTTCTGCAAAGCACAACATATCTGGCTTGTTCTATGCCTCGTTTGGTGTGAATTGAACTCTCCACAGAGGACGTAGCACTATAGGGAGAACATTACTACATCTCTACATGGGGAGAATATCCCTCCTCTCTCTTACAATGGACTACCAGGTCCTACTACCCCAATATTTGTATCTATCATTAGTATTTTGTGTGATTTTATTATAACATTACAAAGAGGGTGACATCACTCACACCGGTCCCTGACACTTCTGGAGCTCAGAATTCATCTCCACCCTTTATCACACTATTTCTTATACAAATATCTATTCTGTCTATCTATCTATCTATCTATCTCATATCTATCTACCTATCATCTATCTATCTATACAAAAAACAGCAGTACATTCTTTATGTTTCCAAAGTAATGGGTGCTATCCCGGACTCTCACCTACAAGAGTCCAAGTGAATATCCAAAGGAAAATGGCAGCACTCCAATATAGTGAAAAAGTGGTCTTTATTCCACCTGTAGCAAGATGTAGAATAAAGACCACTTTTTTCACTATATTGGAATGCTGCCATTTTCCTTTGGGTATCACTCCAAAAATTCAAAATTGTAAAGGGTGAAGTTTATTGAAACAGTAGGGACATGTATGTGTGAACAACCTTCATCAAGCCTTATGTCTATCTATCTATCTATCTATCTATCTATCTATCTATCTATCTATCTCATATCTATCTATATATCTATTATCTATCTATCTATCTATCTATCTATCTATCTATCTATCTATCTATCTATCTATCTCATATCTATCTATCTATCTATCTATCTATCTATCTATCTATCTCATATCTATCTATCTATCTATCTATCTATCTATCTATCTATCTATCTATCTATTATCTATCTATCTATCTATCTATCTATCTATCTACATAATTTATTTTATGTATAATCAACGTTTATTGGACAAGACAAAATATAGAACAGTACAATACAATGGGATAATGACTGTACAAGGCTGATCGCGCAGGATCAGAAATAGCAAGAACATTTGTTCATTATAAATTGTAAGTTAGGGGTTGGAACCAACTTGTATTACATTGAGTAAGAAACCCCAAGGTGCCGTCTCGTACAGAATAACTATTACAATATGGCCGATATGGCCGCATAAAGAAAAAGGGGATATAAACTGACAAACATAGGCATAGAATAGGAGAAAAAAGGAAACGAAAAGGAGAGGGGGGGAGGTTAAAGGGGGAGGGAAAGGTGCGTAAGAAGGAGGGGATACGTACAAGGGGTGGTGGACCTGTAAGACCGGGTTCCAGCGAATAGGGGAGGGCTGTGGCATGTACCTGCCTATGATAGAAGATCGTGGAGTTCCTGGGAATTCGAGATTGTATCCCATGGGATCCAAGCTGTGTTCTACATCATTTATTTTATACTATCTATGTCTTATCTATGTATGTATCAATCTACTACCTTTCTGAATTCGCACCCATCCATCCACCCCTCCGTTCATCCATCCAATATACAGTATGTCTAGACTAAGCTCCTAATCTATCAATCTATCTTCTTATCTACTGTTTCTAGGTCTTATCTATGAAAATACCTATCTTTTATAGTTCATATCCTATCATCTATTCCATATATTTATCTTTATACTCCATCAGTTTACATATTTTGTAGTTAAAAAATGAGATTTCACTTCTTTCTGTCTGTGGTTGCATTTTGTTTCTGCATTCTCTTAAATTTCTCTGTTAAAAAAGCACAACCTGTCTCTTCAATCCTCCGGTGATCTTCTGAAAGTAAGCATTAGTGCCAACAATTTACAAGAGAAAATGCATTAAAAAGCATTTAGGGGCATTCTTCTGATCCCATAAAGAGCAGCAAACTCTCAGTATGAGACAGAGGTAAATGCTTCCCTGAGAAAGGATTATTAGTGCTTAGGTAAAAATATAAAGCACGCTCCTTTGTAGAAGTCACAAAAGACTTGTCTCTGTTCTGAGGACCACACCCAGGTACAAAAAGCCATTGACAAAGCCCTACAGATATGAAGGAGTGCAGATAATGATCTCGATCAACCAACCTCCCTCAAGATGATGGCATGTTCTCTCTCCCACGAAAAGAAAAATATCACCCACAAAAGCACATGAAAGGAGCAGCTATTAGCGCATTAGCATAAGCCAAGAGCAGAAGACTTCACACATAGAAAAGTAGAGATATGCTACAGCGTGTGCTCATAGATCCCATGTTCTTCTAAGACGCCATCAAAAAATACTAGTGCTTATGTATCTGACCATCAATGGTATCTAATGTTTGTATGCTCGGGGGCGGATTGACCCATAATGGCCCCAAAGAGGAGGATGTCCCCATACACTTATCACCTACAAAAATTGTTAAAAACACAAACTGGTTTGGGGAAATGGTAATAATTGAGATACCACACCACATGCTTTATATTGTCCACAGGGTGCCCATACAGTTTAAAGAGAGCTTATCAGGATTTCACATGTTCCTGACAAGTTCCCATAGCCTATTTCATAGAGTCATCATCATTATATGCTCACTACTAGTGCTACTATGTATCCTGCTTCCTCGTGCAAACATTAACTGAAAGGGAAGAGAGAGCGTAGGAAATAGAGTTAGTGTGCAGATAATGATGATGACTCAATGTGAATCAATGCAGTTTGATGGAGTTTAAAGGGAGCCTATCATCAGAATTTCACATGTTCATGACAAGTTCCCATAGCCTTTTATAATATTGCTTCCTAATCTGTTTTTTTTTAATTAAAATTACTAGTTCCATTCACTTATAAAAGTTAAATAAGCTATACATGACTCCCTGCCAACAAACTCTATCCAGTCATGGCGTCATCATGATTATATGCTCACTGCTCGTACAACTATGCTTCCTGCTCAGGAGGAGGGCACAGGAAATAGAGTTTGTGAGAGTAGTGAGGAGATAATCATGATGACTCTTGTGACTCGATGCAATTTGCTGGCAGTAAGACAGGTATACTTTTATGAACTTTATGAAGTGAGTGGGGTCAATATTGGTTTTATGGAGTTTGAGAACACTTACAGGGTTCTCTCATCTCACAATTACAACAATGTTAGAAAACAAGTGAAAGGCGTATGGCTATAGAATCAAGGTTTGGAAAACCGTGTCAACGCATTCTTCGATGTTTGGGTGTATTAACAAAGACCACAAGCAGCAAGTGGTGCGATTTAGAATTTTTTTTAAGGTTTCCCACTTTTTCTTCTACCTTTACATAAGCATGGGATTGATGGGGTAAAGTTTTTCCTGTTTAATAAGAGCAGAACAACAACGGTGGGGCCAAATCACGCTGATACATTACCATTCTCACCAACACAAGAAGCTGTTGTACTGTATTTAGATAGCAAACATTGAGGAAAGGGATGGAAAATGGGAACCATTCCAAACTATACCTGTCATAATACATGGGATGCATAAAACGTACTAAGGGTAGTACCACAGGGTTAGGGGTACCACAGGGGTGGATTCAAATCCGGTTGCTCTATTCTATGCTTCTGTGCTTCCAAGACATGGAACCACTGTATTGGGGAAGTTTGAATTTAACAAGCATTAAAATAAGAGGAAAGTGTAAAAAAGCTAAATAAAAGTAGCAAGAACAGCAAGTCGCCCATACCGTGGAGAAATGAAAAAAATTCTATCTGGTCTTACAATAATAAACTATGCAGTTCCAACTTACATACAAATTCAACTTGAGAAGAAACCCACAGAACTTATCTTGTATGTAACCCAGGGACTGCCTGTATTAACAAGCAAATACATTAGTTGAGGTTTTTTTTAAGGATTCTTTTTTCTTAGATATCAAGGTTCCCATATATTCGATACAACCACAAGTGGAACAAAATGCGGAGAGTCCCAGCACATTGTTCTTTGTGTTTACACAGTGAACCATATAATCCAGTAGACCAGAGTTCAAGGGTTCACTATTGTGCATTAACACGATGCAGTTAAACCCATGAACCTATGTAAATTGTACGCCTTCCACTCATTCCCAGCTTTTGTGGTCATTCCCTTTTATTCAATATTACAAAATGGGAATGACCATGTGAAGCCCACACTATAAAATACACCAAATCCTCAGAAAAAGTCTCCAAACCACAAAGAATTAATCACTACCCTCAAATTATATAATATAGCATATAAAAAAAATATATATATACATAATATTTAATAGTTCACTTATTTTTTTTCAATAGCCAGGGCTTGAATTATAGCCTTGTGACTTGATCAATGTGGAAGTGTGGACGTTTCTGCAATAATACATGGTTTTCTCAGAATAAAACTGCATTATTTATGTGAACTCTAAACACAGAGAAGAAGAAGTGATGGTATAGTGCAACAAAGGCTGCAAATACAATCAGGCTGCTTATATTGAAACTTAGGAAATAACAAAACCACTAGCATTCTTCACCAGAAGGAATATTAGTTGGAAATAGCGCCTCCAGAGGTGTGGAAGTGTAAATACATCACTTTTACTTTATTTTGGGCTTTGATAGTGTGGTGTCAGAGTAAGTAGAGATTGCCAATAATTCATACAATGATACACGAATAGTACAACATTGAGATCTACTAAAACTAAATAATATCATCAAAAATTTAAAAATTTACAAAAACTGACAAGCGAGAGAGAGAGGTGATATAAGATCGTATTTATCATTATAAGTCTATTTTTTGGGTTATTAAAGAATTTGAGAAGTTATCTCACAACCATAGAGAATTCACGAGTAGAATTGTCATTGAGCCGTACAGTTTTTGGTGACCTCAATGAGGTTGTCAGCAAAATGTATAGAGCTATTAATCAGAGTGGACTGACCCCTATTACCGAGCCAATCTCAGATTACTGTTATCATTACAGTGTGTACAAGTATGATGTGAGGAAAGCATAACATGACAGTGAAAAATGACTGAACCCTGTAATATCTGGCGTCACCGTAATAACATGTTCAACACCCGGTGCTACGTCGCAGACCCTCAATCTCAATGTTTCACTCTTACCACTTAAGAAAAGTTTTTCGATTGTTTAATTTCGGTAACTTAAAAATATTCTTTGCTAAATACAGGTTCTAAACTAAAAGCAAATACAGGTTGCCATGGAGATTGTTCACTTCTGTAAATAGCCCGCAGTGTCTTTCGATAGGAAGGAAATCCAAAGAATAAACAAAATTCAAACACATAACTTTACTAAACCTTAAAGAGGACCTGTCACCCAAAATTTCAGCACTAAGAGCTGCTTACTAAAGTAAGCAGCTCCTAGTGCTTGAACAAACGCCGCAGTGTTAGAAGGATACCTCCGGTAACGCTATCTAGCACTGCGGCAGGGTACAGTGTAATCGTCGGACTGCTCGCAAAGTGGTCCGATGTATTCATGAGGGGGCGGGGTTGGGGCGTGGTTAGGGGTGGTGATGCGCGGCAGTCACCGCCACCCTATGAAGTGAGTGGGGTGATCCGGGGAAGAGGCAGCGCCGATGATTACAGTGTACCCCGCCACAGTATTAGATAGCGTTACCAGAGGTTTCCGGTAACGCTATCCTTCTAACATGGCGGCGTTTGTTCAAGCACTAGGAGCTGCTTACTTTAGAAAGCAGCTCCTAGTGCTGAAATTTTGGGTGATAGGTCCTCTTTAAAGTGAATGACCACTTTTTAAACATTATGTTAACAAATGGTTATTATTTTCAACATATATTTTTGTAAATTCAAGAAAAAATAAAATTCTAAATTTTTGTTGCAATTGCGCAATTTTTTTTGATGCTTAACTTCTAATGCCTGCAAATGTGTAAATTTATACCATTTTATTTTACACTGCGTATTAACAAGGTCATAGAAGTATTTAAAGGAATTAGCCCAAGTTTTAGTGCTATCCCCTATGCTGTGGATAATGGTAATAACTGGTAATAAAAACTGGAGTAGGTCCAACAGCAGGACCACATCAGGTGATCAGGGGTCCTGTTGTCCCATCCAAATGGAGCACAGGTCAAGCATTTATACTGATGGTCTAAAAATGGAAAAACAAACATTCAGTGGTGAGAAGACTTCTTAAAGGGGTTTTACAGGAATTACATATTAATGACTGGGGGTACTAAGCAATGGACAGGACAATGAAGAACATAGTGGCTATTTTGAGGTACTGTGTGTAAACACCCATTCACTTCTCTGTTAGATCCCCACTAATCCAATATCAATTCTACGAAAAGGTCAATAATATCTATTACATGGAAAAAAACACCTTTAAAGGAAACCTACCACCATGAATATATCTAATAAAGTAGATCCAATGGTAGGTTCCTTTACTCTAGACCAGTCCTTTTTTGATTAAACATTTACTACAGCAGAGCCTTGTAAAAATGCTATCTTTTATATACACAAATTTTCTGTAGAGTCTACTGGAGTGTGGAGTCATTAACGTTGTCATCAATGGCTACTCCATGCCCCTGTAGCCTCTTTAGATCCCTCCTACCATCCTGTCTTTGTCGCGTAGATCGCTATAGCTGTGCGCACTTTTCTACAAAGCCGGATTTCTGTGCATCTCCGAAGCCGGAGCTACTGCACTTCTCTGATTAATAGCTGTGTGTTGAAGATAGGATGGTAGGAGGGATCGAAAGAGACTATTGGGCAGAATACGGGAATCTACTATTGGATCTTCCTTGTTAAGCAAATCCGGGATGTTAGGCTTCCTTTAAACCTATAACATAAGTCATATTCACACTACAGTCCTCATCTACTATGCCCTTCATGACACCTCTCAGTTTGACCCTTCCAATGTCAAACAATTAATAGTTTTATCTCTTGACGTACGTAATACAAATTCTTCATTCATAAGATTGCAACGTTGGAGTCTTCCTTTTACTACACACTGTATTTTATTACTCTTGTAGTTGGATCAAGATAGTGGAAGTTATTTTTCTAAACCTTTAAACAATACATTACTATTAAAAGTCATTCAAAAGACGGTTTGTGTGAGTCGACTTTTGGAGAACAACTTTGATGTCAATGAATGGCAGGTAAGATAAACAAAAGGAAAGAAACGCTACTCTGCTCCCTCTATCTTCCCAGAGACGTGTTCTTAAAAGAGGGAAAGCAGCCAAAATTTGCTTATTGAAATAATATACAGCTTGGCAGTAGTATATCCTGGCTATCCAAACAAAAGATTCAGAATGCTTTTAAACTCATCAATCTTACCAATAAATTTGACCCGATCCCCGGACGGGTTCAGTTGTCCTGAGAGCGTTAGTTTTGCTTCCTGTCACGAACCATAATTGTGAGAGGCATTGTTACATTATACATTGAGTTTGAGCTCACCATCCACTTCACCTTTACGTTCTCCATTAGACTTTCCAAAATTACCCCTAAAAACACCACCGAGACCAAGAGCTGTGGTTTCTATTCAACATAACAAATGTGATTACGACTTGGAATCTGAGTTGAGAAATATATTGTATACAGTGAAGTTCATTGGCAGAGAACGTTGAAAATATTTGGCAAAATGCATTGAAATGTCACAAATTTTGGCAAAAGCCAACCTGTAAATATTTTCGAAACATTTCTTGCCGTACGTTATTTTAAACCACTAAGTGTGTTTTTTTCCATGGTTTGGTTTTTTTTTGAAGCTGTCAGAGAACAAAGGACGATTTGTGCTTTCTTGTTTTACTGCTTGTACTACAGCTGTAATCTATAATTATGTTACAGAGATGATACAGTGGATTTTTGTCTAGTAAATGTTTTTATATTGTTTAGAGGAGAAGATGAGAAGATTTAATGTCCATCATCTGAAGTTCAATGCTCCAGGAATTACCCTAGAAGCCAATGTGGAAACAGTTCAATTCTAAATACCTAGATGGAAGCACGAGGGTTTTGGGAAATAAGTTAAGGAGAGTTAGGAACCAAATTGACAGTGGCGACAAGAAAATCAGTTTGGCAATAACAAAGGGCAAAGATTCCAAGAATTGGGAAACCTAGCTCAGGTTGGCAAGCTGTAGAGTAAAGAGGAGTGTAAAGAGGCCAGACTGGTTATATCACATACTTGAGGCTTCTGCAAAATGGATGAATGAAAGATTTTCATGCCAAGTGTATAATAGGTTACTGATATTACCCAACTGAGATGAAAATATGTAATTAATACAGTTATTAATTTTTATAATTTAAAAACATATTTGGAAAAAAAAAAATAATTTTAATAGTAATTTGCAAACTAACAATATTGAGGACCTATGCTACAGATACCAGTTTGATAAGATCAAACCAGGGGTGCACCAGACATGAAGCGAGTTGAGCCGCTTCCCTCAGGGAGCACTACCTGCAGCAAAATGTGGGGCAGCATACGGGGAACAGTCACCTACCACAAAGCAGGACTGAATGGAGAACCTACTTATTAAAAAAATAACCAGAGATATTACTGCCGGATGGGGTATAGGGGGCACTGTTCTATAGCTCACCTCAGGCAGCAGATAGTTGAGGTTTATCCATGGATCAAATGCTCGGTACCCCAACAAATCAACTGTTCTGAATACTGTATAACATATCCATAGAAGAGGTCCTTATTATAATATTGGTTAGGGTCCAGCATCCCCAAAGATCAGCTGTTTTATGCAGAATAATATTGAAAGAGAATAGGATAGGAAGTAGACAGAGCCATTCCATGTGTAGTGGCCTCACAGTGGAGTCACTGCATCTTAGCTCCCATTCACATGACTAGGAGCTGATCTACAGTAACCTGGTCTGACCAGTCTACAGAAAATGGAGCTGTCTGCTTCTTGGCCCATTCATGTGTTCCAGCTGCCAAGAATAGCTGATCTGTGGGGATGTTGGCACCCTCATCAATATAATAAGAACCTCTTATTTGGTTATTTTATCAGTATTATGTTATCAACCCAAAAACTCATTTAAAGAGGTTGTTTAACTCACATCTCAGCAATAAATATTGGTCCCGCTTCCAATCTTGAAAGGCCGGTTAGTGATGACATATTCTTGACATTTTGTATCTGTTCATTTCACTACCATAGACAGTCAATGATATCAGTAGCGACCGGAACAAAAATGGTGCATGACCCATTAGCCTTGGCTTAGTGCTTCTCTACCGGCCACCAATCTTACAAGTGATTGGCTGCGTCATTGACCAAGAACATCACAAGACGATCATCAATGTCTGGTAAAACCATTGACTAAGCTGTGGATGCTGCCACGGTGGGATCACAGGTAAATGGAAATTATTAAAATAGTAAAATGATCAAAAGATTTTTGTATATCTCATTTAGAGAGGTTTATAAATATTAATCATGTAAATATATGCACTGGATAATGTTATGACTACTAATGAATACTAAATAGGTTTGCACCTTGACTCCATGATCCTGGAGGATAGGAGCAAAAGTACCGGTAGATATAAAATCAACTTAATTTTAGGGCCATTAAGTTTTTAACTGCCATTATGGGTCCAATTTATCAAGAAATCATATAATAAAAGCATAAAATTGTATAAAATGTACTGCTAACTATTAATGTATACCTATAAATACAATAAAAACAATAATACACTACTATACATTGTATCAGAAAAGATATTTTTGAAATGTTAATGAGCAACTGGGGATTTCTATCCCTATATTAATATATACAGAACCTGCAGGATTTAAGGACAACTGTGACCTTTCGCTTAACCTGAGAAAACTTGATAAAGGTCATTTTGAAACGTGTCATTTCATATGTTTGGGAGGATATGACATCAGTTTGCAGTGTCATATGGCGCTTTGGATTTTTTTTTATTGACCATGACAATTAGATATGTAAAATCGGTTGTTCCAGTAACATGACCCGGGTCACTGCCGAAATGTAAGAGGCTGTACTACACATGTAGGAGGAAACTGAATTCTTTACTTTACTAATATGAGTAAGAAACCCATAGGTAATTGAAGAGAAATAGTCACGCAAGTGAACCCACATAAAATAAATGCAGGCAGTCCCCGAGTTACATAAAAGATTATGTAGGTTTACTTTTAAGTTGAATTTGTATGTAAGTCGGAACTGTATATTTTATCATTGTAACCCCAGCCAACAATTTTCGGTCTATGTGACAATCGGATTTTAAAAATGTTGGATTGTCTTAAGACCCAAGATTAACAATAAAGCTTCATTGCAGACGCCTGTGATAATTGTTATAGCTGTTTATAGTAGCCTTAGGCTAAAGTACAGTAAATTACCAACTTCCAGAGGTCCGTTTGTAACTAGGGGTCGTCTGTAAGTCAGATGTTCTAAAGAAGGGGACCGCCTGGACTTCATTAAAAACTACAACTAAAAGGCATTGCTCTAATCCCTGAATTCAATTCCATATCTGCAATGTTACAAAAATCAGTTTGTAAACCTATATACAACCATTCATGTGAGTCATTCACACTAAGCGAGTCATGCTTAGTGTAGATGACTCATAATTTTACTTGAATTGCCCCGTCTCCTTATTCCAGATGACAGACTATGATATTGTACTGTATGGAACATTGGGAGAGAGCTCTGTTGCATCATTGGGCAATTAAAGTCATGTGGCCAAAATTACACCATCTAAGGTCCTGTTATATTTGCAACATGTACACCCATGTATGTATCTGTTCACATGAAATCACAGCAGTCTCCGTGGAGAATGGGAAAAAGTAGAATTCCATGGAGGATGAGGGGGAGTAGAAGTCCACGGAGGCACACTGTGATTTTGTGTGAAATGAAGTGTTTATTTTGAGTGAGATAATTTGCATGACAGGTTCTCTATGAACCTACAGTATGAAATACGGCTAAGAATGGGCTGAGTGATCTAAATATAGGTGGATTAATATTAATATTTACTGACTATAATTTCACTAATTTTTAATTGACAATTAAAGGTAATCTACCACCAGGATTAAGGATTGTGTGCCAAGCACGCTTACATGATGCAGTGTGTCCCCACTAGTGGGCTCCATTCTTCTTTTAGCTTCTTATGACCTTGTTTTGTACAAAAAAGATCTTTAAAAATTATACTAATGAACCTGAGGGGTTCTGGGCTCAATTAAGAGCTATGTAGCCCAGAACCCTTCAGACTCATTTGCATAATTGCGAAAGCCTTTTTTTATAAGGGCATAAAAAGATGGGAAACACCTCAGCATGAAAGTGTTCTCGGTTTACAATCCTTAATCCTCGTGTTAGATTCCCTTTAAAGGGCCTTGATGATGTTTATAAAAAAATAGCATAGGTGCAGATAAGAATATTTAAAAAAGAAAAGAAAAAAAAACGTCATCTTCAAAGAGTCCCTCCATTCCACCACTGCTGGTCTGGTTTCCATTTGCTTGGAAATGATTTCATAAATATTAAATGCATTGCAGTTCAGCCTCTCAGTCTCCTCCACCATTATGTTTGCATGAATGGCCATTAAGTGGCTGAACTGTCATATGATCAATAGATTTGATATCATATATCTTATGTTTTGATGGGGGTTCTATGTTATAGGGCCCTGAGCAGAAGTGCTGGAACAGAGTAACCATCAGGTGAGATTTTTTTTTCTATTTATTTATGCAATTTTAAAAAAAGTTAAAAAAAAACATCTTTAACACAAATCACCAAATTAAATGTCCATTTAGAGTTTGCTGCACCTGCAGTATACAAGGACTTAACCAAGAAACAACACAAACCCTGCTATTTGATAATTTAGTCACTTTATATCAAAACACTAATCACAAAGCAACAACTTCTCCAAGAACCCAATACTTAATCAACTCCTTGAAGACTAGATTCCAAGAAGTAAACAAATGTCTTGTCTGTGCTAAGCGCCTTCGAAATCAACAAGAATGATCTTAGATCAATAAGATATTGCTTCAGACACATCTGATGCCAAATATAGTCAACTCAAACCTATATAACAACAGATGCAGGCACATAAGGCACAACCAACATAAGAGGGAAAAACATGCACATGCTTGTTAATATTCCACCGTCTTCTTCCTAAAGTCTTCTTTGTTGGAGACTTTATGCACTGATTGTATTAGTTGTAGTAGAATATTGTACAGCGGCAGGCGGATCACATGATGCGGAGGAGTTATCTGGTCCTGTGATTATTTGAGCATCCCTGTTCCTTTTTCTTATAGGGAAACAGGATTCTTTTTTAAAGGGAACCTGTCACCAGGGACCTCATTTTCACTAAAGACAGGTTGCAGAAGCCCATCACACCTGCAGTGAAAAAATGCCTCTCTGTCTTTTTTAATCATTTGCATTACAATATAATTGTGTGTTATAACTTACCTTGCACCCTGACAAAATCCTGGGATAGTCACAGGGGTTGGACTTTGGTTTGGATGCATTTCAAAAAACAACACTTGACTTGTCTGTGCTGCAGACTACTCAGCTCTCAGCCCCCATCTTTGTGCTTCTGTACAGCTCCTCCCTCCCCCAGTAATGTCAGCTCACCAGGCTTTGACCTCTGAGAAGGAGCAGGAGGTGGAGCTGTACAGGAGCACAACGGTGGGGGCTAATATCTGAGGAGTGAATAACACAGACAAGTCACATGTTGTTTTTTGAAATGCATCCAAACCAAACCCAACCCCCGGGTCCACCCCGGGGTTTTGTCAGGGTGCAAGGTAAGTTATAACACACAATTATATTGTAACACAAATGCTTATAAAAGGCAGAGAAGAATTTTTGCACTGCAGGTGTGATGGGCTTCTGCAACCTGTCTTTAGTGAAAATAAGGTCCCTGGTGACAGGTTCCCTTTAAATGAGAAATGTATACATCATCTTTAGTTGAAAAAGGCTCAGGCACCACCGAAACACGCCTGTATGTGTGTGAGAGCTTGAAATAAAGAGAATAAAGTTTGGAAACATCACCATGAGTCCAAGGTTATTCTTTTTGCATCTACTATCATCCATACAGCCATCAAAATACCCTAATAGCCTTCACATTAGGTTGTCTTCTGCTGGCCCTATGGGATCCAGAATTAGAATTTAGGTTAGAGCCCAGGCCCACTGGGGCATTCTCTGGTACTCTGTTGGGCAAGTCCGATTGGGAGCCACCATCAAATATTCTTATCCATCTCATCCTTGGAGGAACTACTAAACTGATTGCATATAATACTAAGTATTGTGAAGTACTGGTCCTAATATTGACTGTATTTCCCTATATCTCTACTCTCATGGGAAAACATTTACATGTATTTCTACTGAACCAATAAGAAGCCAATAAAGTGAAAAACGCTGAAAATAAAACATCTAGAGAAATAATAGCAATATGGAGCCCTCTGTGGATCCTGCCATATACTCTCGCCAGTCTATAATAGTACACAAACAAAGATCTCCATGGCATCATTAAACAATAGGTCTATTTTTAAATCTGTTTACACGGGTAATTTTACCCATCGGACTGAAACGTCGGAGCATAAGGCTCCAGGGATATTCACCCGCAGGATCATTCTGTACACAAGTGAACAAAAAGGCTATTAAGCAACACATGTGAATATAAAGCCCTGAAGATTATTGAATTATTTTATTGTACAGTCTCGCTAATGAGTCCAAGATGGAGGGCACTTTTTTATGGGGTAGGCTACGTTTAGTAGGTGTATATAATACTATCTTTTGTTAATATTGGTTGGAAGTTAAAGATTTAAAGGCTCCAGTCACCTGATAAATCCGGTTGGCCTGGAGCACTGTGCAACAATGAAGAATTTGCGCCTGAATTGCCCTTTGAACCGCTCAACATTGTCCCTTTTCTTCCCAACCGGCGAATTGGAAAGATAGGTCGCAATTCTGAGTATTGCGCCGGGAATTGTGACTAAATCAGCGTACAAGCAGTGATAAATGTGACCCACAGTATTCAGACATTATTCCACATCTTTAAAAGCTTCAGTTTAAGCACATTGTCAGCACACAGCATCTTATAGCACTAGAGGAATCATGAAGTGTCTGCTTAGAGAGTCCTCGTCCACCCTCTGGAATCTTAAAATGACCATCACTGAGCTGAAAGAGGAATAAAACTGAGTAAAATTGTAAAGTAATGGGGTTAAACATCTTTATTGTGTATACACCAATAGGGGATTAAAATTTGAGAAAGTTTTTTCATGTGGAAACCACTTTAAAGGACATCAACTACCAGGATGAAGGATTGTAAAGCAAGCACACTGGCATACTGGTGTGTGCCCCCTCTGGTAGGATCTGCTCCTCTTTTAGCTTCGTATATCCTTTTTAAAAAAAAAAAAAAAAAAGGTTTTAACAATTATTCAAATGAGCCTGATGGGCTCTGGCCTCCATAGCTGTTAATAAAATCTGGAGCCCCAAAGGCTCATTTGCATAAATTTTAAAGCCATTTCTTGTAAAAACAAAGGCATAAGAAACTAAAAGAAGAGCAGATCCTGACAGGGGGGGTGCACACCAGTATGTCAGTGTGCATGGTTTACAATCCTTCATCCTGGTGGTAGATTTCCTTTAAAGGGTTTGCCTATGAAAGAAAGTTCTCAAATTGTAAACCCCTATTAATGTTTACACAATAAAAAAATTTTACTTTACAATTTTACTCAGTTTTATTCCTCTTTCAGCTCAGTGATGGTCAGTGTCAAATTCCAGAGTGTGGGCAGGGAGCAGAAATCTGGAAAATAATATTAATGCCTAAGGAATGTATTGCTATTAATATTTAGTCCAATAAAAGTGATCCAACAAATTTGGTGCTGCACCATCTGTACATATTAGCTTCCACTTTCACAAAAATGTCACTAAATTGCAGCTCGTCTCCTCGCCCTTGTCTGTGATTTAGCTCCCATCCCTTACACATTTCCGTCCCCAGATGGCCTCTTACACCCTCTTCAAGTGAATTGGTTTTAATTTTGACGCTTTTCATGGGTGAAAAGTGTCCTATAATCTAGTGGCGCTCACACGTAAAGTGTCTCTTTCTTCCTAGAAACAACCAGACTGTAAAAATACTGCGAGGAGAAGAAGAAAGAGGAAGAGGAAGGCTCCGGCCCTGAATGCGTTTTTGACATGACATAAATTCAGTCAAGCAAAGGAAGGAGAAAAACAAATAGCGGCCTATTGAATTCTGTCACAACACAACGAGTGAAAAGAGAAAAGCGAGGAGAGGGGACGTATTACTATAAGGGATCAGCTACTGAGCACCGAGAGGAGGGGCACAACAGGAAACCTCCAGTGAAGATGATAGGGGAGCTCGTCATACCGCTCTGTCGTTTGCTGGAAAGTTTTGTTTTTCAAACAAAAAAAGAGTTGTTAGTTCCAAATAGTTATTTCTTCTGAAGCAATGCTGAAGGCAAAGGGTTCTGAAAACTCATAAATACAAAAAGTTTTGTGCAAGAATATGAATCTATCCATCCATCCATCTCATATCTATCTATCTATCTATCTATCTATCTATCTATCTATCTATCTATCTCATATCTATCTATCTATCTATCTATCTATCTATCTATCTATCATCTATCCATATTTTATCTATCTATCTATCTATCTATCTATCTATCTATCTATCTATCTATCTATCATCTATCTCTACTTATATACAGTATCTATCTATTTATCTCTATCTATGTCTTACATATCATTGAATGGTATCTATCTCCTGCCATCTATCTATGGTCTCTACCTACTTTCAGTTTTCCGTTGTTGATCTACATCATATATAATAACACATCAGATACACATACTGACATCTTACATCATTCTAGAAGACATGATCTGTGACTTGCACATTCTTCCTTCCATATTTATTGACTTCTCTGGCCACAAGTGACAATCCAGAATCATATTGTATATTATAGGACATACTATGAGACTGTAATCGATAGGCTGATGCCTTCCTACTAATTATCCTCGAGCCTGGGGATTACTAGTTAGACGTGTTGTGAAGAACAGAAGACTTAATTGGATTTGGGTATTTTACTTCTTTTTTGTGTTCTATTTCTATACAGCGTGTGAAGCCATAACACAGCTTGTAGTCTATACATTGATATCTCCTATGGCTTATCTGAACCTCAGCGCTAATGAAAACAGTCTAGCAGTGATAAGACGGGGTATAGCAATGGAATTATGTCTTATCCTCTGAGAAATGGGAAATATTACAGTATAATACACCATCCAGATCCGGATACACGTATGTTCTCATAGAGATACGCCATTCTTAGTGATTCCAGAGCTATTTTTAAGCGCTCATCGCGGGGTCAAGAGAATATGGAAAAGCAAATATTGACTACATATCCGAAATAACAATAGAGAGTCTAAGATATTAGATACTTGAAGGCATCACAATGATAAATGATGACTATGATGAGATCCGGACATCAAGGATTTGCTCTTTATGAGTAAGACAAATGCAATTTAGTTGAGATATTGTCTGGATCAGCCACTTTCAGGAACCATAGGAATAATCTAGGTCTTTGTATATCTGTGAGATTGAATTGGTTACTCATAGATGTATTGTCTTATAAATCGTAAGATCTTGTAATCACTGGAACCGCAGATAAAACGGCCTTTCAAGTCACAATGACTCAATGTCTACATATAATGAATGCCTGGGCAACTCATTGGTCTCTCAAGTAAGGAGTGAGTATATCAGCAGTAAGATGTAATTAATGTAGTACTGTGTAATGTATTACAGTCACCACTGCCAAAAGTATCAGACCAGAGGCTCCCTTATACAGAAGAGCAGCTATTTATTTGGACATTCTTATACACAAATTTTCTATTGGCTCTATCAAAAGTGTTTGTAGGGTAAAGAGATGCCTTTGTTGGTGGCTTTTGTCCAGATAAGTTAAAGGGGTTCTCCGGTGATACACACGAGGGCAAAGTTGCTGATCAGTGGGGGTCAGAAGTGATCTGACACCACGGACAGTGGTCTGTTGTACCCCCATTGTACCCCAAGATGAAGAGAGCAGTCAGTCGCGCATGCAACTGGCTTTTCTCTTCATCTTGGGGTATGATCCTATCGACCACCACAAGTTTGCCCCTCTCCTGTGGATAGGGGTAATTTTGTTTGTCACTGGACAACCTCTTTAAGGATGCTTATTAGAGATGAGCGAGCACTAAAATGCTCGGGTGCTCGTTACTCGAGCCGAACATTTCCAGATGTTCGAGTGCTCGTTTCGAGTAACGAGCCCCATTGAAGTCAATGGGAGACTCGAGCATTTTTCAAAGGGACCATGGTTCGGGAATAAAATGTGTTAATTAATTGAAAAAGAATGTCTTCTGATAAGTTAGCAGATGTATGCAAACATCTGCAATCTATTCTTCACTGTTCCGCGCGTATATTATCTCCCGACAAGTTAACAGATGTGAAGAACAGTGAAGAATAGAATAAAAACAGTGAACACAGGATCATTTAAGTGAAAAACACAGTGAAGAATAGATTGCAGATGTTCTGCACATCTGCTTACTTGTCGGGAGATACGCTGTCCCGGGATCCGCTGCTCTCCGTGCCCCGCTGCTCTCCGTGCCCCGCTGCTCTCCGTGCCCCGCTGCTCTCCGTGCCCCGCTGCTCTCCGTGCCCCGATGTCTCCGTGCCCCGATGTCTCTGTGCCCCATGTCTCCGTGCCCCATGTCTCCGTGCCCCATGTCTCCGTGCTGCCGCTGCCGCTGCTCTCCGTGCTGCCGCTGCTCTCCGTGCCCCGATGTCTCCGTGCCCCGATGTCTCTGTGCCCCATGTCTCCATGCCCCATGTCTCCGTGCCCCATGTCTCCGTGCTGCCGCTGCCGCTGCTCTCCGTGCTGCCGCTGCCCCATGTCTCCGTGCTGCCGCTGCCCCGGTGTCTCCTAGCTGCTCCCCGGTGTCTCTGTGCTGCTCCCTGGTGTCTCCGTCCTGCTCACCGTGTTCTTCAATGTGTTCTTCACACATATATATTGTTCTTCACATACTATTTTGTTTGCACCGTTCCGCGCGTATCTTCCGACAAGTAAGCAGATGTGCCGAACATCTGTAATCTATTCTTCACTGTGTTCTTCACTGTGTTTTTCACTTAAATGATCCTGTGTTCACTGTGTTCACTGTTTTTATTCTATTCTTCATTGTTCTTCACTGTGTTTTTTTAATTAAATGCTCGATCTCGAGCAGGGGAACTACTCGTCCGAGCAACGAGCCGTCTCGAGTACCCTAATGCTCGACCGAGCATCAAGCTCGGACGAGCATGTTCGCTCATCTCTAATGCTTATCTCCCCAACATTTGACATTAAGAAAAGTTAGAAGGCACCATACATATTAAATGGTTGGTTGAATTTTGCCAAAATGGAACACTGTTATATTCAGAGGGGTTTTTTTAATACAATGTGACCCAGGATAGGCCATGCAAAGCTAGCCATAGCCTTTAGATAGTTTCTCCACTGATGGGGAATGAGTCCTCTGGAGGGAACTCATAGAAACAGTCATGTTCAATCTACAGCCCGATCCTTCTTTACCCTGCAATTGGAAAACACCTTAGAAATGAAGTGAGATTCAACAAAATCGGTGTTTCAAGCCAACATTTATTTATGTGTATTGCTACCGTAAGAGTTCACCATCAACAATGGCCCCAGACCTTTCTAGGTTGGGTCAACAAAATATTCCTAGTTACTCCAAGTATCATGAGATATGGCTTACATTGCATTGACTTATCAATGCATTCCGATTCCCAATGGATACAATACAATATATTGGCATATTGGTAACCATTGGTCCAAGACGCTTAATAGAACCTCTCCAAGAACCTCACTGGTCATCAAAGCAGAACATATGGATGGGAAATAAAACATTACAGTGGAGCCATACAGGGAAGCAGTCAACAGCTCACGCTCAATAGAAGACCTATTACCACTTCATACTAATGGGTATGAATTCTTAGCGTAGCCATTTTGGCACCAGATAATCCTTTGAAAAAGGAAATCAAAGACTATTTTCATTTAAAGTTCTAGTTTATGAAGTAAAATCAAACAAATGGACTAGAGGTATTATTTCTGGTGTTAAACTATATATTTGTCACATTGAAGACCACTAGCTTCAGCCAGAAACGGCCTGATCTAAAGCATGTTTGCCCCGACGGACCTCCGCTCATATAAAGCGTCGACACTTCTGACAATTTATTTAAATTTGCATGAAAACCCACAAATATACTGCAGAAGTGCGCTGTGGAGAGACAAATTAAGTCTATAGCAATAATATTTTCGATGTGATTAAAATATACTCTTTACCCTCTGGAGACCTGTCTACACGGTGTCATTAAGCACCTGCAGCCTCAATTTAACAAAGCTTCAAATCTTAAGACGCCTGAGCGAGCATGAAGTCTCTCCCTCTGATCCATCATTTAATTAGTATATACAGGTCATATACCCACAATGATGCCCGCTCGTGACAGGCTCGCTTTCACAGCCAAGAGATAATAAGACTGTCTCATGGCTCAGTGCATATGATCCCATTGGGCCCAGTCTGTTCTCGGGCCTGACATGTGACATGTGATTGTATGTGCCGCAGATATTACAGGGGCAGTTTTCAAAATGGTAATAAGTTGGGGAGGCGAAGGCGCCATGTAGATAAAAATCTATTTTATTTAGGAGCGGTTTATTTATTCCCTTGTATTGTGGTTTTGACTGTACTGTTTATTTTATATTGTGTTTTGAAGTGAGTTCCACTAAAATTTGAAAACGTATTGAATACAGGCAGTCCTCGGGTGACATACAAAATAGGTTCTGTCGGTTAGCTCTTAAGTTAAATTTGTATGTAAGTTGGAACTGTATATTTTATAATTGAAACCCCAGCCAGAATGTTTTTGGTTTTCTGTGACAATTGGGTTTTAAAAATGTTGGGTTGTCATAAGGAACCAGGATTAACAATAAATCATATTTGTGATAACTGTTACAGATGATCATTGTAGCCTAAGGCTAAAGTACAGTAAATTCCCAACATGCAGAGGTCTGTTTGTAACTAGGGGTTGTCTGTAAGTCGGTGTTCTTAAGTCGGGGACCGCCTGTACTTCATTTATGTTGGAAGGTTTGTTCAGTCTCTGTCAAAACCCTTCATCTATGTAAATCAAAGTGAATGTCCAGTATGTTAAATATAAAAATATATTGTTTTCTCTGTAAATGATTGTAGTGGTGGCCATATTGCTGTAGACACACTTAGTATTGATAATGTGATAACTAGTGATAAGAGGACCCATTAAAATTTGTTTTTGGTTGAGCCTGTCAAACCACAAATTTTAAAAATGCATCTGTGTCTGGTTACTGAACCTGGGCCCAAATCGCCACCAGTAAGACCTGCAACCAATGCTGGCACTGATCGCGGGTGTTTACTGTTTAAACACAGCTGGCAAAATCGGCTTTCAAAGTGCTGCAGCTGGGGGACCCGAATCGGTAAAAACCCACAGTTGGGGTCCGCTCAACACTAGTAATAACCATTGAGAGGTTGATTTCTACAGAGCAAGAAGTGTTGGCGTATTAGGAGATTTTGAGATTGAAAAAGAAGACAAATTAAAAAAGTAAATAAATATTATAAACAAAAATAAAAGTTATACAAAATAAAAGGCCATTTTGTGATCACTCCTTCCTGTTTACGTAAAAATGGTGTAATGTGAAATGCACAATTTCAAGCTAAAATTAAGTTTTTCTGTGAATGTTTCTAATTGTTACAATGCCCTATATTTTTTTTTTAGATTTTTTTTTGCAAAAAAAAAAAAAAGTAAAATGTTTTACTGTAAGGTTTGGAAATCCAAGTGCGCGGAGCAGTCTGATTAATCAGACAGAAGCCAGGGGCTTTCTTTAGATCCCGTTCTTTTAATCACAGGGAAGATATCATTATCCATCCTTGTGGTGTTGCTGGTAAGAGAACCAGCAGATGTCTGGCAGGTCAATGGGGAATTTTCCTTTCTCCGGAGAAAACGGCTTAAATTGAGAAAGGAGCCGCCATATGCTGACTGTGTGCAGCTTAACTGATGACGTAAAGTAGAAGAGATCCCAGATAGAATAGAATGAGGGAGATCAACTATGGAAAATATTTACCTATGCTTAGCACTTCTATGAAATATTCATAAGGGGGTACAAAGTTTACTAATGTACAGGCAACAAAATCTCTGAAAAATGAGACAGGTGATGCCGTGTGCCCTGTTATGTCACCACTGAGGTAGGAAATACCATTGCAGCCTGTTACATATTTGCTTCAACATATAATAAATACAGCTAATCTTTAGAAGCAAAGTAAAAATTATAATGATCTATTAATTGTACATATTTAAAACATTATAAAAAAATAAAATAAAAACAAAACACATATTAAGATGTTTAATGTCCCATGGTTCCACCACCACTACTCTCTTGTGGTCCATGGTTGTCTCGCCATTGGCCACATGCTGTACATCCATTTGACCGAAACAGTCAACTACTGGCCTAGATTAATGATCTATTATTGCACTCACATTTTAAAACATGTATAGAAACATAAATAAAAACACATATTAAGATGTTTAATGTCCCATGGTTCCACCACCACTACTCTCTTGTGGTCCATGGTTGTCTTGCCATTGGCCACATGCTGTACATCCATTTGACCGAAACAGTCAACTACTGACCTCAGAATTGTTGATGCCATGTATGTACATATAAGACCACAGAGGCTGGAATAACCATGTGGATGAAATGTAATATGGTGAGGAATGGTTCAGTAACAATTGGGGCAACTACCCCTGGTTGGCCTGAATATAACGAGAACCACTCAACCCCCAATCACATAGATTTGGGCCAAGAGATTAGTCCCCATGCTCGTAAACGCCATAAATTTCCCGACCTTAATGGTGATGCTTATTCAATGTGTCGCAACTTAGCATCATTGTATAAGCAAGTGACCATTTCCTATGACCAAACTCACAGAAAGAATATAGGACACTGTCCAAATAATACTTGGAGTTTGCATTGTGGAGGTTTTTAATGAATTTAGTGCAAGAGAGACATACCTGACGCACATACCACCCCCATTTGCATCCTACATCTTATTCTGTCGATTTAACCAGTGATAATTCCTATCTTTTCCTAGCTCAATGTTGAACTTCATATACAAGGATACATGTTTTATTTTTAATATTAGTTAAATTTAATATCATGGGTTCAAGCATGGACAGCCATGGTGGTCCCAGTTGGTCATATAAACACTTTGAAATTCATCGACTTGTGTGTTGAGAATCTAATACTACTTCCATATCGCATGATCGGACGGTGTACTATGACTTGTGAGATCCCAGTTCACCATTCTTGACCAGGTGGAGCATGATCTAGGCAAGAGAGGGCAACTATACACCTGCACACACAGCCACACCCATAGTGCACTAACATGCTTATTTGCACATAATAACACTGAATCATTGCATATTTCCTCTCGAAAGTCAAAATCCAATGTGGGATCGTCATCTACAAAGTCCTATTTTAGTTTATAACTGTATGTCACCTGGCATTGCGTATATAGGATCCCGTTAATGGTTATTTTACTATTTCTATCAACAGCCCGCTTTCTCAATTCCTGAATGTACCTCCTTAATGGGAAATCTGTTACTACTTCTTAGCTAATTTAAGGAGCTTTTCTGTATGTACGGTCATCTCCATCCAATTTGAATCTGTCTCACTAGGTAAATCGGGGGATCAAGGAGCTTGAGGTTTACTGGGTGTTGAAGTAAATCTTGCAACATTGATGACACCTTGTTGGTTCTATTTTGTTGTATTTCCATCGTTTGTATGTGTCAGTAACTTTATTGTTTTTACAATCACTGATGTTCCCTCATATAGAAATACAGGTTTTTTTTTTTTTTTTTTGCCATACCTGTTAAATCTCAATATCCATCTTGAAAACATTCAAATCGACAAAGAATCTCTGTAACCATTGTATTGTCCTACAAACCAGAAATGCACTTTGAAGTCAGATGTTATTCATATTAAGTGACATTTAAATTGCTCTTACATCATTGGTGCTTTTATATGAAGCTATCTCTTCTTTTGTACTCTTCTTGTGGGGGTTTGTTTTTTTTGGGTTAAAAAAAATGTATGCAAACGGATTGGTCGGGGCAAGTCCTTGAACTTGTTCTATTCTGTAATCCCCGCTCATCCCTCCATAAGCAATTTATAAGTGAAATGATATACTCTGCACATATGTATTATTCATTGATACGATGGTCCTGAGGATATTTTCCATCAAGTCCTTATGAAAGGACCTGGACAATAAAAGATTTTTACAGTAAACAACATTTTTTGGATTAACTTACATATTACTTTTTTGGTCTTGATGCAATAACTTATGGCGATTTTAAATCTAACTTCTGTATATTTTCATCAAAATTCTTAGATGACCGTTGGAGGTCTAGTGGTGCTTATTGTGGATTGAGACTAGTACATATGACGGTAACTGTACATAAACAAAATCTGTTTATTAAAGGAGTTTGTCCAAACGTTTGGAAGTTATCCCCAACTTTCAGTTAGGGAAAACTTGCTAACCTGGAGGGCTTTGGCATTGGGACTCAACCAATCAAGAATATAAAGACCCCAATATACGGAGACAGGGATGAATTGCAGTGCCGACCCATGGTCCCTTCTCTTCGACCATCATCCGGTAGGAAGTTTCCCTCTATGTTGTGGATTGGAGAATGCTTATGAAGTATGGGCAACCCCGTTAAAAGTTTAGTACTGACTTACAGTGAAACTCTATTCTTTCCATATAGTCTTTGAGGCAAAAGGCCAAGCAATAGATTACCCAAGAGTATCCTCCACAGCGGCCCAGGCTTACTCAGATAATGACCCCCAATGATCCGTAGAAATAAACCCATTGGAAGGTACTAGGGGCAATCACTTGACTCTAAGGCTATATCTTATGTGGGCATGTGGATTGTATTCATGATACATAATAAGGAATTCATGAATGAAGGATGGATCCTCAATATCACTACATTTGATGGGGCCTGTTAACCCCAACCCTGGTTAGAAAAATATCAATATCACAAAATTGATAGTTTTTGTGAACTTACCCCTCTTGAATACAGGATTTACTTTCGACCAATTGTCCAGTACATCAGCTAAAATGCCCTTTGTGACCATTTTGATGGCCAGAAAACACTCATAAGGATCAGATTTTTATTATGTGACCTCTACAGGAAGACATAGATACAACTCAAATAATTCAAGGGCTCTACCAATTTAATTTCTGATTATCACACCTATTGACAGGATATTGGATTAATTCTGATTGGAGAAAGTCAAAACCTGCGGCAAATCCCTATCAACCAACATGATTGGGATTCCCATTCTCCTCTAATCGATAGACTGACATGTCAAGCATAGTGTACTGCTTCTCCATTCAATAGCTTGGAGTCGACATCCTATGTCCCAAGTCCAGCACTCAGGTCTAATAAGACCTTGTATGGGGTACAGAGATCCCGACATTGTGGATTTATGATGCCCCGCTAGAATGCATGTGCCAAACTACCAACGAAGACCACTTATTTCATCGCAAAGTTCCAACACAGAAATTAATTAGTGATTTAGACTCTTTTCGGGTCACAGCTTCCATTCCTTGATGCCCGCACCCTGAGGACACCAATAAAGTAGAAAATAGAAGAAATTTGGATGCATCATTGTAGCTTCCCTCCCTCCAGTGGTCCCATAAAAATAGGTCAAGAATAGTCATCGGCGAGCAGGAGCTAAAATGATAATCCAGAACTGTCCACACATTCCCAACTCCTCCATAGTTCCCAGGTAGTCTGGACCTTTCAATGTTCTGTGCACAGCAAAGTTCTGGGCTGTCTGGGAACTGAGAGAGAATACACACATATACGTCTCTCTGGTGATGCATGAGTCGCCTGCAGCTAGAAAAGGCGCTCTGGAGTGCCACTCTGGCAGCAGTGCCAACTAGGGTAAACGGCGCACACTGAGCCCTATATATGTGACAATCGATGACACAGAATTCCCTCTACAATTTGATCGCGACTTCCGCCTCCCTCGTGTTAGTGAGTAATTGAAGTTGCCCCTATTGTCTTTGAGGGTATGGGGCTTCCTAAAGCCAAGTCTGACGCCACCTTCACAATCAGCGAGCGCGTGTGCATTCAATTAGGGGGGAGTATCCTATATAATAGGTCATCTTTAAAAAGAGGCCCTCAGCATTTTTGAGGTATATGAAGCTTTTATAGAATTTAATAATTTTCCTTTGGGGGGAAGATTAAACAATGTAATTAAATTCAGAATTACTTTCTCTGTTAATTAAGCAACAAAGAAAAACTCAGAACTATTCATTCTAACCCACAAGCCATGAAACTTAGATTTATTATCACAACAAAAACTAAAAGCCTATTTCTACACGGAAATTACAGGCCAAGTGGTCATGGGCATTTGGACACTAATAACTATTAACTACACCCTTGATATAGAATCAATGATTTTTCTTGTGTTTTGGCCTGACCAATGAAGGCATAATCAATAGGTTTTATGTTATACATTCTGATAAAACCCCCTAATGTTGTTATGATATACAAACCAAGAATAAATTCAGCAGTGTTTAAGACACACAGACCCGTCTATGCGTCATGACACACCGCCGCTAAATTTGAGAACAAATTTAGTTCAAGTATCATTTCAATTTTCGTCTACTGATGTTTTCAGTCTGATTATGTAAACATAATCGTCCTTAAAGAAGTATTTTAAAAAAAATCTAGAAAAAAAATCTGCCATGCTTATATAAGATATAACAAAAATAGTACGCATCAGTTTGTTGAATTTATTGCAGAGCCCAGTTTACAGATTGGTTGGATTATGCCGCAGTCCAGTTGTGTTTGGCTCATGAGAAACTCCAATACTTAACACTTAATAAATTCATCTTGACAGTTTCTAAATGCGCAATCGGCTTTCTTTGTTCCAGCCATCCTGATAAGAACAGTGAAAGGGTGAATGGAAAGTTTTACAGACACTGAGGAGTTTTCCTCATCCAGCTGATCAGAAACATACAACTCTTCTTCCACACCACGTCAACCTCGAGGTGAAGTAGTTTAGTTGCGATACACAAGAATGTGGAGCATTGGTAAGGTATCGTTTACATAAGATAGCTTAAATAATTTGTAACCTATATCCATATGTTGAGATGGTCTCACTGGGGGCCTGATATGGAGATTTGCTACAGAGTAATCCTAATATATACTTCGAAGAATGATCGGAGTGCTGTTAGAGAAACTAAATATCCCACTTCATCAGGTTTGCTATAAACACCCATATATTGTGTTGCAGTCACCTTTTGCTTTAAACTCCTCTCAAGAACCGGTATAGTCTTGGACGCTAAAATCTACTACATAGCGATATTTCATTAGACTTTGCCATTTTATTTATCAGTTCATATCTAGGATTTCTTGGCTTACAAGGCCCTGAAATACTGTAATTCGTGTTGGAGACACTAAGAATTGTGCTTACTTCCCTCTGGCGGCACACTCTAGGCTAAGTGGGTGTGGAGAGGTCATGGAGGGGGTGTGCCCGTAGCAATGCATCACAGCGTGTTTCCTGCCCTGTGCCTGCATGTCTCGTAACGCCACTTACCAATCTAACCTGACCAGTTGCCAGTAATAGCCAATTAGCAGGTACCACATACCGGATGATGACTTGTATCAGAGCATCGAGGGTGGGGCTTTTATCATAATTCCCCGCACCAGTTGTCCATCATATAAAATTCCTCCTAGAAGTCTATATGTTGCCTGTGGAACCTAAACATTTATATAATATGTGGCCTTAGTCCCCCATGTATAACTTGATTTGAAACGAGTCCCTGGGATGGTTTCGTCAAAGGAAATCGGTCAACATATGATGTTATTTATACCGAGCAAATATACCCATTTGAAAACGGGTCTTACGTGGTTCAGTAGATAAATATCTCTAAACTTAGTGCCCAGGGATAAAAACTACTCAGGTATATTTTTATTCTTGTGAGAGGAAAAATGGTTATTCTCCTAGTTTTCTTAGGCTAGCGTTCTACAGAGACAAGTGCTATGCACATTAGAACCCTCACGTGGCATGAACTTCAATGTTCGTAGGAAGGCATTGAGAAGCCATTGCTTTGTTAGTTACAGGTCATAACAACCGGTGAGAATAGATGCATTGTGCTCAGGATTTGACCATTACAAAGCAAATTCTCACCTCTAGGAAAACCAAGTATAACTTTTGTGACTGTCATGGGTGATGTATCCTCTGTAATACAATTGTATACAGGGTGTATCTACTTCCTAGACTGCTTCACAGTGTCTTGTGGAGCTCTAGACAATAAATTCTTAAGTGTAGGTGTATATCTAACCCTCCAAAACATGTTCCCCACTAATATGAACAAAACCTTTGTTGCGTAGATCCGTTGGACGGGATACTTAGGTGGCAAAGTCAAGTATAGGCCACGTGGCAACAAAGGTCCACCCAAAGCTTCATCAATAGGTGGACACTCGTCTTTGGAGCTGTTCAACTTTAATTGGATTACTATTAGGAAATGCACTTAGTGTGGACTAACATGTGGGATATTTGGTCAACTAAATTTACCCTAAAGATTTTTGGAATGTTTGCAAACTAAGAGTGCTCGAAAAGTTGAAGATAGTTACACAAATATAGTTAAAATAAACAGCACCATAAACACTAAGAAAGAGAAACAAGATTCCGATAAATGTTTTTTCTTACTTACTACTTTCAAGAGACCATTTGTGACTGATGCTTCTCCCAGGTAACTGTTCCGTGACAACACAGACCATAGACCCCTTCCTCCGGTCTGCTTGGCCCGTCCGCTCGGAGCAATCCGTACAAAAAAATAAGATCCAACTGGGTAATACATTCGTGGGGACGGGTCATCTTTTGTCAGTTTCATAACCCTTTCACCCTTTGTACCACTCGATATGGATGATGAGCTGGCCTCCTTCTGCCTTACCAGTTAGTGTAGCTGGTTTCACTCTTTTGAGGACTAGTGAGATCAGATGGATGGTATCCATAATACGTAGGGGGGAAATATTCCTGAGCAGACGATAACCTACAACTGGAAAGCAAAATATTGGATGAGGAGAAGTATTGATGGAAAAATTTGAAAGAAATCTTAGCAAGTTATTCATCCAAGATCTAGTTCATCAAACACAATTTTATTTAAATTTATTAGAAGAGTAAATAATCTAGTATTTTCCAATTGTAGATCCCAACATTGCGAAAGGGCCTTTCAGATAAAAAGTCAAGCATCTACGGGGGCATAGCATATTAAACAACACTTCAATTTTCCGAACTAACAGATATCTATTGGCTATGTTAGCAGATTTGAGCTAGAGATCTTCAGTCCCCAGATTTTAGGACAGACCTAACAGCTGATATTCAAGTTTCCACATAAAAATCTAAAAATCGTCTGGCGAAATTTGTTTTCTTATAGTATTCCGTGCCCTTGCCTTTGGCTTTATAGTACTTTAGGGCGGCTGCACATCCAAACGCTGACTGGCTCTGCCTTGAACTTCAGCATTATAAGAGTTTTCTATTACAATCTCCCTTCCCCTCATCCAATACTTCACTTCCTTTCGTTGAATGCCCATATGTCTTTATATGTTCAACGTATTAATATGCACGATGTAACCTATACAGTCTTGGAGACCCAATATTGAGAGGCATTTGATGAAGCATATTAGGACTAGACACTGATATCTAGATCATCTCAGCCACCAATGTCTACTATACAAAAATAAATTGGGAGTTGTTACTATTGTCTTACCATATATTAGTAAACCAATGCATTGGATCATCAGGTGATATTTGGTGAGGTATGTGTATGAGTATAATGAGGTGTACCCCGCTCATAGCCAGTTAGTGTTCCCCCTTAGCTGAGAGACCCATGAGTTTATTTGCCCTTATTCCTCACGTTCACGCAGTCGGGTTTATGTGGATAGGTGTCCCCGTCTGGTATTACTTTTAAAAATTAAGCATTTTGTGGTAATGGTGGACTGATATCTGATCATACTAGGCCCTACCCTTGAATGCTTAACATCCCTATTCCTTATTTCTCTCGGTATCTGAGAAGGACCCAAGGCCTCTGACAATAGAAGACACCAGTACGATAATTACTTGGGTGGCTGTGTTTGCACATTTTTTTGTACACGGGTCTAGGACTTCAAGTGTGCCCTCTTCCCTCTGCTCCTCCTTATATGTTCTTGTGGGGATTATCAAACACGTATAATGTATCAAACTGCGCTTAAAAAAAACAGTATCATCAACACAATTCCTGTAATTTAGCTCGATTGAGAACTCTTGAGAAAGTGGTGGAACTGAAAAGGCACCAAAGATCTAAATTCTCACCTGATGGGCATATACTCCTAACATTGCAGGAAGTGCCAGTGACATATTTCCCCCTGAGGGTTTGTAATGACCTTGCGAGGAATTATAATTTCCCCTTTTAATGTAAAAAAAGTTAATTAAAAAACCTTTAATGCACTTGAGGCAGATTTTTACAATCCCTATTAAATGTGCATTTGGCTGAACCAGAGACCATCTTTACCGGAATATTTATATAAATCCTGCAATCACACCCAATCCTATCATTTTCTTGTCCACATGCTCTACGCTGAAGAATATTTGTCAAAAATCCCAACTCCGGCACCCATTAATTTATCTGAGGATCTGTCTTTTGGATCAATCTTTTTATACGTCTCCTGACAAAATATTCTTGCATTCGACGCAAGTGTTTTGAAGACTAGAGAAGGCTTCCGCAGAGATACAGATTTTTCCTGCAGTTTCTCCATTATAAATAATACAGATCGTAATCTATCTGGTATCATCACTATTCTTTCTATGCTACGTATGAGATGGATTGAATTTCTTCTCGATTCCAGCTTAATAATTTCCTCTCTCTCCTACCAAAGGAGCTGTGTCATATTTACTAGACGATAAGCAGCAATGTAACCAGAAAGGAGAAATGCCTACAACAGCGAATCATAGAAATGTGCACATCCGACACTTTAAAGAGGACGCTGTCACCTGATGTCATCTCTAGGATGTTATGGGAAAGTCAGTCTAACATGTCGGAATAGCATTGGAAGTAGTTGAAAATTTGGGTGGCACATGAGTTTTAAACGTCATACGACCTAAAATTCTGCATACAGAACTGATCTATTACGTCACTGGATTGTAATTGGACTATTATGATATGAATTTGTGCCAAAACCCAACATGTCCGGGATGTTCATGACTTCCGACTATGATTGTTGGTGGAAAAGACAGGTCTCAGACATCTACAGTGTCGGAATTGGTTTCTTAGGCTCACCAGATAAAATAATCTGGGGCCCACTCTTCATTATCCCCAGGAAATATACTCTAGCATCACTTCAAACAAATTGTGTTGTTTCTGATGGACCACTGGGGTTCAGTTTGCGACCTAAGTGCGCCAGGGCCAAACGGAGGACATCTGGTAATCTGGTTTGTCCTACAGTCCGACACCGCAGACATATTCAATCCTATGTTATCGAGCTAGAGAATTGCCAACAGAGATTGTGGTAGTAATGTTTATTTTCGCCCCATCCCCATTTGGAACACGTCATACGGGCTTCTTGTACATTAAGAGGGGGAAGATAATTTTTTGGCTAAAAATTTATAGACTTTAGTTATTGGATGACTGGTAGACCATTGCACCTGCCACAGTGCTAAGCTAGAAGTGGTAAAAATTTGAAAAGAGCCCTTTAAGAAGGCATTTGAGCAATCTTATCCTTATATTGAAAATATACACAACCGAGAGTTTGAGGGTTACTGAGCATTAAGACCCTCATATTTACCATCTCTCCACCTATTAACCATCCCCAGCGTGAGGATGTGGCAACTTATTTATTTAAATTAATGCTACAGATTGAGGTGGATAATTCCTCATTATCAAGCTCCTGCTTTAATTAGAACCATTTATTACAGATGTTTGCAGCTGTATAAGTAATAACACCAGGAAACTGGAATTCTGCGATTGTATATGTCATATACAGTGTTCTGTCAATACGCTAAAAAAAAGCTTGTCACAAAATAGATCATTGTACTTGGTATTCCCTGTGTCCAGTGTTTGTCTTAGTCAATCCATAGTAGATTACTGTGGGGTAGGAGGTTGCTCAGCTATGCTGAAAACACTCATGGAGCCATTTATCTTTTTCCGCCCTTTTTTTTTGTGAGTTATTTTGTACACTTCATCTTGTATTTGTCCTTTTTGAGCTATTTAGGCACCAATTTATTAAAAATCACACATCATTTTGCCTTTTCCTAAACATGGTCAGTAACTGGCCGTTTTATCGCACAATTATTGTGCGCCCATAGTATAGGCCAAATCAAAATAGATTACAATAACGAGCGACAGCAAGCAATCTGAAACAGAGACTAACAAAGAACAGTAGGCGCAAACCAGAACAGCTACAAATACAACGATGAACTGCTGGAAAAAGGTGCAAAAAATTGCGCAAAAACCACCATTGTGGCTCAAAAAAGTCACAAAATACAACCAAAAAGGCACTTAAGATAATGATAAATCTGTCCTCCACATGTCCCTTAGAAGCAAAATGTAAATCTTTATCAAATTTTAAGTAGACATTCAAATAAACAGGGGTTTTCTAAAACTTGTGAGACCATACATTTATTCATGGGACTGAGTTTATGGTCTTGCAAAGTTCCCTTCAGTGACCAATTCCATGCAGGTCCTGCTGGAGTGAGGTGCCTATTACTAGCTCTCTGTCTCTCAGTTTAAATAAATGAATAGTGCATGATGTTTACACGTAAACCTTGTAATATATGTAATTAAAGAATATGTTTATTGTGTGTCTTCCCTCTTCCTGCTGCCTTTCTTTCTATTTATGCTTCATACAGCTCTCCGTCCTGTATCCCCATTACAGAGCTGAGTTGCTAAAAACTTATAGAGTTTCTGAAGATTTAACTCTCATGTGAAGTCATGTATGGCTGCTACATCTTCTCCTCGAGAGATGATAATTATGAAAAAAAATATTTCTAGTTGGAAAAGTTAATCGTTATCCTTCTATCTGTCTAAGGTGTTCACATACATTGTGTACTACAGTAGAACAAGCAAAATAAGCACATAGAGCTGCTTTCTTAATGAATTATATTAAACAATGTTCATATTTGTTTTGAAAAAGCCTTACAGTTTATTACACTTTAAAGGAAATCTACATCAAAAATCAAGCATGATAACGCCAGACACTTACTCATAATCCAGATTGATTCCACTGACTCTCATAATCTTCTTATAATTTGTTATACATGCCTCCTTTCTATTAAAATCACTTTTAAAATTATGTCATATGAGCCTGACATTGCTACTGGAACATTGCTGCAAATTCAAACTGTCAGAAACTGGGTCTCACCTTGCCTGTCAGCACTTTCCCCCTCCTCTTCCTTATGTAAGGAAGTTCAGCACACAATGGGAGGGATAAATGCTCTCCTGCAACCCTGTAACTATGCCTTGCTACCTGCACACAGAGGGGGCTCTTCTGAACTGCCCCAGAACCTTAAGGCTCATTAGTATATTTTAGAAGGAAGGAGTGCGGCAGGAGAACACACTAGGAAGATTACCACGTCAGGTTCCTGGATCTACGAGTATGTGTCCGTGGTTTTATCCATGGTTGATTTTGATGTATGATTTCCTTAAGTACTTACGGTGGATTTCCTTAGACATATAAACTCTGTAATGCTTTCAAAATTTTACAAATGTAGTAATAAACAATTTCAAGCTAAGTATCAAAATTTACATATTTTGAATCTGTGCTGATTACGCTTGAATATTGAAGTAAATACACATACTGGGATAGACGAGCCTAACCATTAACAAAGATGCAGCAGCCATCTTTCTAACATTGTCTATTTGGTAGCATCATCCATATTTTAGTTATGACATTTTCCCTACCTGGAAGGGAAGTCCCCGGCCTGACGAGATTCCGTGTATAAAAGGCAGACAGGGGAACATTTTGTCTTCCCCATTATACTTATTTTCAATCAGGAAGACTGGAATATAATGAAAAGCAGACAGGAAATAACTGGTAACAGAAAAAAAATAAACATTTCCTCTAACCTGGAGAAGTTGTGAATGCGGGCAAGCTGTCGACAAAATTGACCAACATCTTGTGATTGAGAAAGTGATGAATGAAGAAGTTTCTCGTTGATTGGCGGAGATGCTCCATGAAACGGGAACATGATGAGATCATCAGGATCAATCTTCGCACAACAAAAGTTTAGACAATGCTGGAGATATATCAATGATGACCATCGTGTCATAAAGGGAGAAGTATTTCTCTTCTCATCATAGGAATCAAACATAAATGATGGGAATACTGGCATTGTATCAAGCACGTATAGTGTGTGACAATGGATCAGCCTATAATAGCTCACCAAATAGCATACACCTAAGACAGTCTCCCTGCTGAGACCCCCCTCCTCCAGTTAGCTTTGGCCAAGTTTGACTCTCAATGGTTACAATAGAAGGTAGAATGTTTGCTACAAAATCATTCAGGTAGGCATTCTTTCTGAGACAGATTGGCATCTAGATGTCCCGTCTTCTCATTGATATCTGCTATCAAACCACAGATAGTCAGGACAAATTTGTGTGGTTCAACTGACTATTTTTCATAAATGTTCACATAAAATTTCTATTTCATGAGTATGGTCTTCTGCTCAATGGAACTATAGGGCTCCAGGATTATTAGGATTTTCGTGGTGATTATTTCCTTCCGAATACGTCCCAATAAAATCTGATGTGAATCATCCAAGATTTACTTTGCTAAAGATTGCCTAATGTTTTATAAGCAATTTGTTTACAGTGGGTTCACCATGTGCCAGGACAACCAGGATCATGAGAAGTGGGCGCCGGTGTAGCATGATGGACGTAGGGGTGTCAACGCCCTGTCAATTCTCGTTATCAGTAGAAGTCCCATCATGAGACCCCCACCATCAGCAAGTTAGGATAGGGGACCGAGGCTACTAATGTTTATTGGCGAATCAAAAAGAACCCAAATCTACTGGTCTGAACTGGATGCGTCGCCAATTCGCTTGTAAATGGTACATACTGCTCTGTCTAGTCTCTAAAACACAGATTTTCATGAAAAGCAAACCTCATGTTTTCATTAATTTTTTTCTCGCAAAATTCGTTCCTTTCCCCCTTTCCAATCCCCCCTCGCTAAGCTCTGGATGAATGACAGAAATTAGTAGGCTGCTATTTTAAAAGTTTGCGACCATAATGAAGCAGAAAAAATTCTATAGCTTGAAAAATGGTAGATTTCTTTACCGAATTAATCGCCCCGATGTAATCATTCATGCCGTATGAATGGACTGGTGGAGTGGTGTCAAAGGAATGTATTGGTAGAAGAAGCTCATTGATTGATATTCCGCAGAAAAACTTTCAAAAATCTCACATGAGCTCGCGCTAGGACAGCGAACTCGTGTATAGCATGTCAACTGCGCTTATAAAACTTTCTGTTGCGAAGAGGGGGTCTAGAATTGGGTGTTAAAAGTGTGTCCGGAAGGGGCGGTGGGTACGAGGCTTGCGTATGCTGGCAGAAACCGACTTTTGTGGATGGACGACGGACCGGGGAGGTGAAGACAGCGGAGGTATAAGGCTGACTCGGCCGAAGAGACTGGAGTCCCCTTTATAATGGGGTAGGCAAGCATTCCTGGAAGGAGTATAGGCTCTTCTGAGTAGCAAAAAAAGCATTTGCTGCAACCAGACTGCATTCTACGGAGAAGAATTCTCGAACAGGGCGGGGTTGTAGTAATCCGTGGGACACGGGCAGATTGTGGAGGGGTTCAAAAGAGGAGGCAGGAGGTCGTAGTGTTGATTCAGATGGCGGGGAGGAAATACCTATTTTTCAGGCTAAGGACATGATTGAACAGGAGTTATGGGTACTAGAGCGGTGCAAGGTTAGTGCGCAAAAGAAAAAAATGGAAATGGGGCACTCTAACGAGCACCAAAGGATAGAGTTCACTGTCTCCATCCAAATAGGGTAACATATACATATTCCATTGAATAGTGTGCTACGGAGATACTCATGTCCTTTGAAACTGTAGGGTGAAATTGTGTCCCCAAAACATTCAAACAATGCATCTACCTCCCATAGGGTTTTCACCCCAATTTTACTAGTTGGCAATTGAACTTTTTTGTCTTTCTCTAGATCAACACTATAGGGGTTGTATCTAGGACTTGATGTACCCATTGACTTTATTGATCTACCACTAGGATGAAAAAGGGAAAAAGTTATAATAGTAAAATATCCTACAATTCAGAATGTTCGTTTTATTCAAGGAAAAGTAACATTTGCGCTATGAACATTGTTACGTAGTATGTGAACATATCGGGACTCTACATTCTCGATCACCAACGTTTTGAGAGTTCCGATTATTGGAATTTTACAAGTTGGAATGAGCCACACGCAGAGCTGCCATCATTACTGTCTCGGATGCTGAGGACCTTACTATAAATACATACACTGCATTACAGACTTCCGTCTGGCGAGAGTCACACAGTCAGGGACTAACCTGCTTGTTTATAAACTCGCTCCTAGTTTCCCCAGTTCCGGCGCCCACTGATAACAAGTCTGTAATAGTACCTGATATACCACCAGGAATGACACTCAATCCCCCTTCACGCACTGTGCTGCATGCGAGCGCTGTGGTCCTTGACGGGTTTATCTGGCGCTACAGGAGATATCTCAACATGATGAAAGCCAATTTCAGAGCTGTCTTCCTCAAAATGTCCAGATAATGCGAAACTATTGGCCACCTTCTTTCCCTCGCTTCATTGTCCATGTGAAATATAGAAGTACCGGATACATGTGCCCTTATTATGACGTGACGTTGCAACGAACCTTAGCGTACCTTTGGCGCCTATATTATATAGGATTTTTTTACTCAGACCTTAACCCATCATTTAACAAACGAAGTTCCAGGCGACATCCAATAATTAATGAACTATTATCGGCAAATAATAATTTTGTGTAACGTTGTGCACTGTCTGCCGTTGTCAAAAAACACAACATGAAATAAATTAACAATGCTACAATGAAACCCAAAAGGCAGGAATAATACAACTAATTTTCACTAAGGCTACATTTTACACCGTATGAGGGATTATATACTACCCCCCCATAGTGGATGGCATGCGAACTTGTATCACACACGTTGGTACCGTAACGGAAAGGGAGATGTCCTATAATAAAAAAAATAATTCCTTATTATATAGGCACTCATCAGATTACACAGCGCTAGCCAAGTATGCCAAATCAGTCCTATCTTTCTCCCCTGTCCACGGCTGTGAACGTGTACTCTATGTAGAGGAGATCCTCCGTTTAGTTATCTTGTGTTACTTTGGATAGTGTATGACATTACTAACCTATCATCAGATAAGTAAAACACTCAGTCTGTAATTATCTATTCTTTTACTTCATTTTGTAATATCGCTTTTTTTGTTTCAATTGTGTGTTTTGACAAAGCAATTATTGTTCTATGGCCCATTAGGCGGGCCATTGCAAGCTGTGCCCTGTGTGACATCACATGACAGTATATAATGAGCGTGCACCTGTTGTGACATCACATGAACAGTATATAATGATTCGTGCACTCTGTGGACATCATCTGACCCGTGATATCATTACTTTCACCTGTGTGACATCACATGACCAGGGATATAACAAAACGTGCACTTCTGTGACATAATGACCAGGGCAGCGCTGTGTAATCAGTGCTATATAAATAAAGAATTAGAATTATTATATAACAAGCTGTGCACCTATGTGACATCACATGATCTCAGACCAGTGTTTACCGGCAGGATGTAAACATTAAAGCTTCCTGTTGAATGACAGCAAACGGAGACCTAGAAAACTGAAGAATCGAATTATTCATTACACAAGCAATATATATTATTTCCTGAAATTTGCTGAAAGTGGACAATCCCTGCTTCACCAAAATTTGGCAGAAAAAGCTGTGTACATATCAACCTTACTCTATATCTCAACCATGAAGATAGGGAGTCCCTTAAAGGGGTTGCCTGTGATTTTAATAAAAATCTGACATCCACATATAGTTTGGATGCGCTCCTTATGGCTGCAGGCGTTTTCTCGAGATATTCTGATTCACTCCCACCCTTCAAAGACATAATGATGTGAAATTTATATTGTGGGCCATAAGGACAGTGCACGATGCTACCGTCTGTGCAGCACTGCGGAAGATGTTGGTGCTATACTTATGCCAAATATCATTAAATAATAAAGATCACAATGCAATCGTGAACAAAGAATAACAAGAACCCTATCATTTGTATCAAAGATCCCCCTTTATCATAAATGGCACTACAAACAATGCGATCATCATAAACAAGTCATCAAAGCCATGTGAACGTTCCTGGAAGGTAGAAGGATTTCTAGGGGATTAATTATGTGCAGTTAGGCCTGTAGGCACTCAGCTGCTTTGTGTTGTTACCCAATGGACTTACTAAATGTTTTATGCCAGCCTATACATTGACTCGAGGAGAAGGAAAACGGTCATCTCTCGACTTGTAAGAGGGACATAATAATTGATCCATTTACATATAATTATTTTAGGCAATGTAGAAACGTCTCCTACAAGATAAAAGGAAGATGCTTCCTAATCTACTGTTAGGAAAATAATTTTATCAGGAATGATCCAAAAAGAGAAAAGGGGACATTTCCAGTTAATATGGCTTTTTACCATTGCTTAATATTACCAAAAATTCTTTTAAAATTATGATAAATTCATGCCCATGGCCATGGCCTACAAATGATAGTCTGCCGGAAACTGTGTTTAAACCTTCTTAAAGGGTTATCCTCAGAAGTAATTGTGAATATGCACTACTGGAGGGGGGGGGGGGTTACTAGAGATTTCCTTAGGCAACATTAGAGGAAACCACTACAGGCAGTCCCCAGGTTAAATATAAGATAGGTTCATTAGGTTTGTACTTAAGTTGAATTTTATGTAAGTCAGAACTGATCCAGAAAAAAAATGTTTTTCTCCCTGTAAGAATTGAATTTTAATTTTCTTTTGCTGTCAAATTAACAAGGATTAACAATAAAGACACCTTACAGCTGATCATTGCAACCTGGGACTAACATAAAACATCCAGAGAGCTTCACCAGAGATCACAGTGGGCAGAGATGTCCGTCTGTAATTAGGGGTTGCCTGTAAATTGGGTGTCCTTACGTCGGGGACCGCCTATACTATACATTTTGTTAAAGTTTAGGGTGTTCCTATTACAATGTAAGAGGTACAATAAAGGGGTTTTCCAGGTTGGAAAAAAAAGACTTCACAATTACTGAGCTCCAGCTCATGATTCCTGGGTTACTCTGGTAATTCGGTTTTCCAGGCCTGTGTCTGTTTGGAAGTTTGAGTCACAAGACCTCTTCAGCCAATGAGTGGCCTCCCGGGACCACAGGACATCCCATTTTCCATGGAACTTTAGTTCCTTTTCTGTCCCCTGCTCTAAGGACCCTCATTGCCTGAAGAGTGCCCCTTGACCCTCCTGATAAAGCTCGGAAAAGAAAAATACAAAAATGACTAGAATACAAGAATATGTACACTTTTTTTAATCCCTGCTGTGGCCTACTTAGGTTGTCGAGATCCCTTGAAAACACCCTTACACTGTGTATTTTTGGAAAACTATAATAATTAAACAACCATAAAAAAAAGTTATCTACTGATTATTATTATTGTTTTCATAAAATTGAACACATTCAAAATATGATTCCCAAGAAAAGTTTTATTTTAGTGTTCAATAACTTTTCATCCACAACTTTATTCACTTGTCCTTCCCGATCCCCTTAAATCCTGATTAACTCTGTCTGTTTTCCTATCCACAATAATGTTCCGTAAAAGAAGATCACAGATTCGATTTTCTAGTAACACTTTATATTGGTTTCTTCGGATCATCTGAAGGAAAGACAGAAGTTACTAAAAATAAACACTTTCAAGTGCCTGTGGAGCCTGGACGGCTTCCAAACGACAGAAGTTACATTGTTAGGAAGATGTATGCCTCCCGCACAGTAAAATATCTCTGCACTTCCCTGGGTTTACATTTATGTCTGGTGCTAGTTGCAGGACATAATTTAGTGTGGTCGGGATGGTAGATAAAACACTCAGGAAGAGATATGACACATCACCACCAACAAGGCCCCCGCTGCCGGGTGATCAAGTCACTCACTTAAGACCTAGGTGCAAAAAAGATATCTGGGGATTTTTGTTGAAGTAGTACATCTAGATGCATCTTATCCTGTCACTAAACAGACGAGATGCCATAAACATTGAGAAACTGCACTGTCAGCAATTCTCCAACAAGTGTCTATCAACAAATTAGAGGAATCCCAAATTCATGTTCATGTCGTGACAACAGTCTTGGAGAAAAAAAATCGGACATGTTAAAACCCAACAACCCAATGATTCTAAGAAGAAGAAAGAACATCCCCCAAATCAGCCGATTCTGCCAAAATTTGGCAAAAGTCTTGACATTATGTCAGTTGATACTTTTTACTCCATGTCAGACTTGGTAAGATCTACTGAATGATCCAGGAGAATAGGATGTAAAAAAAACTCTAAACATTTTTTAGAAATTACCTGCCGAAATTTAGTACTTTGATAATACTTTTATGTGGCTTCTATCTCGAATGGTCATTTTCTAAATACTGACCTTAGGTCCTACACTCAAGGAGTAATAGCATTACCTACTGTAGTTGTAAATGATCCTCCTTGAAAACAGACGTGCATTTTATTGTGCACTTTATGGCCGCTACATTACTAACCTGCGGTCAGGTCACAGTCATACGCAAAGATTTGTAACCATTTTATTTTATAGCCAGTAATACTTCTCATGGACTGAAGGTGTCACTGTATTAGATGGAGTCATTAATCATTTAAGTATAAAGGGTCATAGGTGCAAAAAATCTCCTCATAACTAGCCTATATCTTGATTCTCACTGTCAATCACTCTCTGTGGGAGGGGTAATCAGGACAATCACTGTGTTTAGGCAGGGTAATGGGGACTCTTACTGGCAATCACTGTGTGTGGGTGGAGTAATCAGGACCTTCACTGTAAATCACTGTGTATGGGCGGGGTAATCGGGACTCTTACTGACAATCACTGTGTGTGGACGGGGTAATCAGGACTCTTACTGACAATCACCGTGTTTAGGCAGGGTAATCGGGACTCTTACTGGCAATCATTGTGTGTGGGCGGAGTAATCAGGACCTTCACTGTAAATCACTGTGTATGGCGGGGTAATCGGGACTCTTACTGACAATCACTGTGTGTGGACGGGGTAATCAGGACTCTTACTGACAATCACCGTGTTTAGGCAGGGTAATCGGGACTCTTACTGGCAATCATTGTGTGTGGGCGGAGTAATCAGGACTCTTACTGGCAATCATTGTGTGTGGGCAGAGTAATCAGGACCTTCACTGTAAATCACTGTGTGTGAGCGGGGTAATCAGGCCTCTCACAGTCAATCACTTTATATGGGGGTAATCTGGACCCTTACTATTAATCACTGTATGTGAGAAGGGCAATCAGGACTTGTATGATCTCCCTTGGAGTCCTGGCAGGATTTTCTTATACTTACTCAGTAATGCTGCACCTCATTACATAAACTTTAGTAATGTCGAACACCGCTTCTTTCCCTCATCACATCTTGCTCCCAAAAGCAGGAAGACTGATCTGGCACGTTCACTAATAAACCAAACTGTGTAGCAAAAGAAGATGTCTCCGTTAACCCCTCAACTATAGGCTGCACATTGCACATATTACAACAAACGCACCAATATCTGTTCCTGAGCTGATAACAGACACCTTTCTTGTAAACTGGTGAGAAACAGAAGATATAACAAGTATGTGAACTAACAAAGCCTTAAAGAGCCTCCTACAATGTGTTTTACTGTCACCGTTTTATTAGGAGATTACATGAACTCCCTCTAAACCCTCATTACAGGATGTGAGACATGAAAATGGGGAAAATCCATTGTGACTCATCCCTGGAAGCGCTGAGATCTCTTCTCTAGTGACAAGGGGGGGAAGGGTGAGGAGCAATTAAAGATGTCATTCCTAAGCATCCTTCAGGTGGGAAGCCTCAGACAGGACCATGGTTTAGTGCACCGCACGATACTCCCCCCATAAGCAACTAACCGGAGCACCCGGAATCAATGGAATCATCTGCCATTTCTCCGAGATCACATCCTAATATGTAAGCGACGCAACATGACGTCCGATGAATTCTGCATCGAGCGTGCTCCTTATATCTGTTTACTTGCTCCATCGAGTGTAATAAAATGAATATTTGGTTTTCCCCCTGCTTAGCGGCAGGACCCCCTGCTGATGGATTTTGATTCCTTTTTTTCCCATGTAGATACAGAACAGATAAGTACAAAGCCTCTGGATAAGAGACGGTGGTCCTGCCTGGTAATGCTGCCCACAGCCGGCCCTGGAATTGATCCTAAGTGCAAATAACAACAAGCAGAAGCGTCAAAGCCCCGGTATAAATAGGTGATAGTAATGGAGACGAGCAGAAGGGAAGAATGTCGCTTAACCGCAGCGCCCTGTTATAACACGCCCGTACTATACAACACAGACAAGCTCCATATCGCCTTCTCCAGTCTTTCTTCTGCATAATCCCCTTGATTACTCGGATACCCTATTCCTGCTTTACCTGGGCAGCTCCGGCTCTTCTATACTTAAAGGGATTTTCTCACAAGAGTGTCTGATGACAAGTCGAAAGGTTATAGTCTTAAAGGGAATCTGTCATAATAGACATGGGGTTTGATCTGCTAGCAGAATGTTACAGAGCAAGAGGAGCTGAGCAGATTGATATATAGGTTTGTATAAAAAGATTCAGTATGACTTGTATTATGTAGCTAAATCATTTATGGAGAGTCCAGTGGGTGGTTCTACTGAATAACTGACAGCTAAATCTGTACTTATACAAAAGCAGAGAAGATAGTCCACCTCTAGATAAGAATTTTTGCTCTACTCTACAAGTTTGCTGTAAATATTCAGTATAATTTGAATCATGTACATAAATATCTACTCATTCCGGAGTCCTGTGGGTGGCCCTTCTAAAATAAATTTTTAAAATTATGCTGATGAGCCCTGCCGTGCTGTAGCTTCAGAGGCTGTTACACTATGCAAGAGCACTTCTTTCCTATCACTAAAACTTCCTCTGAGGAAACAGAGAGGGATCGGGAGATATGCTCCTGCGCAATGTAACAGCTAGTGAAGACAGAGCTCAGAGGAGATCTGGTTACACCCTCAGAACCCTTCAGGTTCCTTATCATAATTTGCTAAGTTGATTTTAGAAGGAAGGAATACCAAATATAAGTAGATTACCACAGTCCCGTTATCTGGATCTATGAGTATGTGTCCCTAGTTTATCATGCTGGATTTTGGAAAATCCCTAATTTCAAGAGAGCTATATCCACTAGCTGGACCCACCCCTTCATATGCAATATATGGATTATATTTAATGTACAGCCATAGAGCATTTCTTACAATGTATCGCTGCTATCATTCCATAGTGTGTAATGTATTTTCTTATTTGTATGTGTCCCCTATGATTTGTAAAGCGCTACGGAATATGACGGTGCTATAGAAATGTAGATTATTTTTATTATTATCGCCAAACTCATTACTCATATAACCCCTAAACCTGTCCATCATCCTGCCCCTACACATACATTGGGGCACATTTACTTACCCGGTCCTGTCAATATCACCGATCTGGACGGTCCAACAAGGATGAAATCCGGCACGATTCACCAAGATCGTGCGCTCAATATCCTGCATGTGTTGCTTCCCTGCTCAGGTCCACCGGAGTTCACCTTCTTCTTCCCGATATATGTGAGTGCATGGCTTGCGACACATTTGATAGTTAAATCCCGCACGTTGTCCAAATCTGTTGGATCGTCTGACGGGCCGCCCCCCAATTTGTGTCGTGTGAAAGCCAGCGCGATTGCGACAGAAAACAATTGCGTGCGACACAATCCCCCGGCACGATATCCGAAAACGTCGGAAAACCTGGCGGAAATGTGACAGCGGGTCCTGAGTAAATAAGCCCCACTATGTAAGGAGTGCTGCTCGCATACTATAGTAAGGACAGCAGCTTCTCGTAGCTGATGGCCGGTTAGGCAGCTCCCATATAAAACTGTCAGAGCTATTTGCCTTTGTGGTCCGGCCACAGCCGCAGAACAAGTGAATTAGCTATTGACAGTAAGCTAATTCAGGTTCAGAGGTCTATTAACTCTTACAGGCGCTTCATGTACAAACACTGGGGCTTTGTAGACACAGTCAACATCTGTCTTCCTATTAATTAGAACCTTTAGCCCGGCTGATGACAGGCCTGGCGGATCGCTGCTAGCCTGGGAAGCAAATGATAGTAATTAGTCTCTGCCTTCTCAGCAACTTTGTATCTGCTTTTACCTGTGAAAAATAGTTCATGCACCACGGACAATTAACAACGACTGCTTCATTAAGAGAGTCTTCTCGAAGTGGAACTGCAGTGGTCACCTAAGTGCCAGACAGCAGCTTCTATCATCCCTGTCAAGATAAATTATGTATAAAAATAACCACGACATGTATCAGAAGTGTCTGAAAGCAGAACTGATCTGGCAACCAATCAGAGCTCAGCTTTCATCTCCTCACAGCTGTTTATAAAATTAAAGCTGAGCTCTGATTGGTTTCAATTGGCAACTGGAACAATTTTACCTAAGGTAATTCTGATAAATCTCCCCCTATGATATAGTGTCTTTGTGTAAGCCTGAGCGATAGAAGTGCTAAAATAATAGTGCCACCCACTGGCCAAATAATAACTCCGTAAAGTTATCTTAATAAAATTACCTTACGATGTTTCCAACACCTTACACTTATACTTCCAAAGATTGCAACAAGGCAGAACGGGCTGGGCGGTTCAAAACGCGTTAAGCATGGAAGCTTACAAGTTTTAAATAAAGGATTTGCTGGGGACTATTACCTAAGATATTCCTCTAAGCCACCATGTAGACATGCACACTCAGTTTAGCTATGCATGCATGAGTTATCAGTCAGTAGAGTACAGTTAGCTGCTGCCATAAGGATAGAGCATGTTAAAATTCTGCGTTGGTTAATCTTACTTTTTTATTGGGTGGTGGACAGTTAGCATAGATGCATAGACTTGACATAGCTGTGGGGTCCGGTTGAAACATTGGCTCTAATGGGGTCTATTACAATGCTGCCCCATGAATGAATACATACCACTATAGACAATAGTCATTAGAGGAGTTGAGTTTCTTGCCTCAGGCAAGATGGGGGGGGGGGGGCAGCATCAGAGGCGCAGTTATCTGCTAAAAAGCAGGACCTGCTACTTGAAAATAGTGTCTATTCAAACCTGATGTTACCATGGGTGTGAGACACTATATGGAGAACCCACTTACTGAAAAAAAATAACCTGACGCATAATATTGGATGGGGCACAGAGGGCACCATGCTATAGGTGCCAGGCCATATGGGCCTGTTATAACTATAACAGTTAGAACTATTACAAACCGTTGTGAATGGAAATGTCTATGCTAGGTCAGTGATCCCAAAATTTATTGCCAAGTTATATTTTCCATATTGTAGCAACCATGATGATTTCTGTCCGACCAGGCTCCTCGGTGGTAAGTTTTTCTTGTGCTAAGTTTATCCAAGGGAGGAAAAATTTACAAGATGGCCGCCAAGGAAGCTTCATCTTGACACCAAAGAAAAGAAAATCAAACTGATTTGATAATTTCCGTTCTTCGTTATATTCAAATGTGTAAAACCATAAGACGAGGGAATTTTTCTCTTGGAGTGATCCTATAACATAATCCTGTGACTCCAGTGTTACTTTTTTTATTTCTAGCAGATTTATTATTCCAATCCATAAGTAAAAAGAGCAGTGATATGGTAATTATTCTCTTAGTTATGACTAAGTCATCACCAAATGTTTCTTTAATGAAACATATGGTTACTAAAGAGGGGGAGCTAGCAGGAACAGAGCAACTGTGCAATGGTCTGCAATCATATAGTGTTACACTGATTCGTCTTCTGCTAGCACATAAACTTAAAGGAATTCACCAGTCAAAGATGATTCACTGAATTATACCTTGTGCAGAACCTGAAGGGAGGAGCATGACTCTAGGTTTCCTGCAAAGTTCTAGGAATGTAATGAAAATGAGTCCTGCTCCTCGCTTCAGGGGAGATCTCTTTTGGTTTGGTTCCCTCAAATAGATTGTGTTTGATGTATCTAGAACCAGGAAACCAAGTACAACCAAGAAAACCAGGGGAGGGCCTTATCACCATGTTGTTTTTGTACTACTTTATGAGACTTTTTTGGTAACATCTGCGAAGTTAATTCATAAAAGTCTCAACTGAGACAAAAAAAAAATCTCCAAAAAGTAGTTGAAAACCAGAAAGGGGAGGGAACCCCCCCCCCCCCCCCCCAAAAAAAAGAAAACTCTTTCATTTGGGTTACATTAAGTCTCTCAATATCTAAAACTTTCTTTTTTGTGGTCTTGTAATTGGTGGTTTTGTGTTTTAATGCATCTTGTTTGTTAATGCCAACTTGGTTACCATAACTACTGTAAAAACCTTTGAAAAATAACTCTATACTGGATTATAGAGCCTATCAGAGACCAGCCAAAATATGCTGGAACCAGGAAACAAGAATTTTGCAAAGCTTCTCATCAAGGAATTTTTTCCCACTAGGTGTCTCATAGTGGAGTCCCACTGGTCTAATAATTATCAATAGGGGTACAGACAAACTGATGAAGTATAGTACACAATAACTCATTCTTCCATCTATGAGACAATGGACATGACCATTACTCCATTATCATGAATGTTGGTGACCCTAGTGTAAGTAACTGTGACAATAAGACCCATTTGTTTTTATTAATAATGTCTTGTAATTGGGATCCATCAATCTGAATCCCCAATGATCACAGGAGATGGTAGGTACACCTTCAAAGGATGCTTTCTAGTATCTGTACGTTCTTGACCAGTGCTTCACACATTTCGGTTTTCAGAAAATATGGAGGAACTTAGAGACCTACATTCTTGGAATGAGCTGGGTTTCCCATGGTTAAATCCCAAGCAACAATCCACCATTCGGCATGTAAGCGTAGGGATACATAGTAGGAAAACTATTTTAAGGATTATTTAGGTGAAGGATAAACTTAAAAAAAAAAATCACTGAATTTTCTACATACATTTTCTACTAGTCGAAAGTTGTGATAAAAGTAAATGCAGAATACACAGAAAGTATGACAGCTCACTCCCATTAGATACAAATGAACTCATCTCATACATGTATACATACACACACTGTGAAACATATACACTGGGCAGACTTGTCAGACCAGCTGTACGCAAGAGACAGTGCCGGTATTCCAAGCAGAGAAGAGAATGTAAACACAGTAGACCGCCTAAAATATTCCAGCATTAATTGTTGGAGTAGCATAATGGTCTCCAGAGAAGATTTGCCTCTCACGGATGGATGCAAAGTCCCTCCTCACATCTCAAAGATCTCAGTGCTTGTTAATTAGCTTTCCCTAATCCCCTTTACCCCACTAAAAGCAGGCCTAAGCAACGCGGCATCTATAGAAAGATGGTCACTTAGGCTAGGTTAAACCAGCTCGCTTGACAAAGGCATCTTTAAACCAGTCAACGTGGAATAAAAATGAAGAAAAATCCCGGCTTTTATCCACCACTGGCTTTTAAACTAATTAAAATGCACAAGACCTTACTCATGTTACCGGCCTGCTGTTCTTCTCCCGACTAAAGAGCCCAGGACTATGTGCTGAAAGCTGTGAACTGAACAATTGCTGAAATGTAGGCTTTCTAAAAGAAACTGTTTAAATATTCTTCCCTCCTTCAAAAAGAAGGTCCTACCTCGAAGAAAAGGTAAAGCTCCGTCTCAAGTTACCGATCAACCGTAGAGCACCTAGCCTTCTATCTCAGATCAGCTCCCGTAACTGTGGGAATGTTTCATCTTTAAAATAAAGGACAAAAATACAAGCTTTATAGGCCCTTGATTTTTTTTTGTACCGTCTTTCAACTCCATTCGTAAGGAAGTATTTTAATGAAACATGACTGTGTTCATTTGTTATTCTCCCGGTCCTACGGGCTACAGGGAGTCCTTTATTTTGACTTGTCCTATAAAAGACTTTGGAAAACCAGTACAATAAACTTGGGTCTGAAAGGAGAAAGAAAAGCTCTGTGCTGTCAGATTGACTTGGTTTAACTTTATAAAGTGCAAACTTTCAAACAATAGATGAGACCTGTTGGTTGTCATTTATCTGAAATATTACAGACAAGTTTCGGTAAGATTTGGGCATTTCGAAGATGGTCTGTCAACAATGATGTACACAAGGCACCTGATAAAGAAGAATATCTTAGATACAACTGTAAGTTAGGTATTAAAGGGGTTGTCCATGATTTTCTTATTGATGGCTTATTCTATGATGGTGGGTCAACATCCATTCCTTGGTTGGTCAAGCCTGGAACAACTCTGATTACATTGCTGAAAGCAGATGACCCCATGGTCTCTGTAGAAGCCACGCACTACATCGGAGATGTGCACGCAGTTTCGAGTAACCCAGAACAATGACATATTGATGGTCCATCCTTAATATAAACCATCAATAAACATATATCCTGGGCAACCTCAAGTTGTGAATTCAACAACGACCATAAGAACAATGGACACAGAGATGTGTGAGATCTCTTCACTCCCCACAGCACAACCCCTCCTCTCGGCCCTACATAAGGGATGTATAAGGCTTGTGGTTAGATATTACAGCTCAGAGAAGGTTAAATGCAGAGATCAAACAACACATTAGGGTTAGAACATCAGTACTCCAGGTCCAGCTGCAATCCTGGAATATAAATGCAATTTTCACAGTCCTTCTGCTACTAACAACACACCCAAAGGTATGGTTACGTACATCTCCAGGGCCAATTCCTTACACTCTCTGCAGCTGTGTATGGTCAAACCTCCTGTGAGACTCCTTGTATATCCTCTTAACTTGCTTTTATCTTGTGTCTAGTATTGGTATTTCTTCAAGTTGACTGGTTTTATTTACATCGGTGCACAAAGACTAAGCATCTTACTTTATTATTACAATTACCCTTCAATAATGTCATCCATATGACCGCTATACCACTAACGCCACAGACTAAACAATGTTAAGAAGGAAAAGGCTCTTAATAGCTCAAGAAACACCTAAAATTTAACATAAATGTTAACAGGAAGAACGGTCATTACATAGAAAGCCTGGGCCAGTCTGGAATATAAATGTCTCCAAAAAGTATTTTGTTCACTTAAAAGCCAGAATACTTTGTCCTTGTATTTAAAGAATAACTATTATAATATAAATTATGGAAAAATTACTATATTTGTTTTCACACAATTCTCCTTCCTATTCTGTACCATTAATGTTGGGGGAAGTAAACTTAAAATCTAACAAAAGACAGAAAATATTATTGCAGTCTTTCCGCAATTTATAATATATAATCATGGTATAGATTTTTTTAGGAAAATTAGATAAAATTTGGGTAATTTCTTCTACAATAGACTCAGGGTGCACTAGTCTCATCAACTACTAAGAGAATGAATCTGTCAGACACTCAGCACTCCCATGAATAGAACAGACAGCTCCATTCTCTGTGTAGTGGCCAGACCCTGTTACTGCAGATTACCTACTTGGTAACTTGGCGCAAAGTTGTAGTGACTTGATTTGGCCACCACACAGAGAATGGCGCTGTCCACTTCCTGTTCCATTCTATGTATATTAGATCATGATAAAAGCTGTGGGGGGACCTCTACAAATCTGATACTTAGGGGCCGTTAGGTGGATATTTAATTCATATTTTGAATCTGAAAAGCCCCTTTAAGCTCTGTACAATGTACCATCTATTTAGGCAGTGACTTAAAAATAAGGTTTTTGTAGAAAATACATAGTAGCTTCTATCCCCCCCCCCCCCGTACAGCGGCAGAATACATCTGTTTGCTTGATGCGCCGCTGCACACAACCTAACAATGATGACGCCATTTACCAATGTGTTGTACAAGTTAATTGCTATGTCTGTTCTTTGGAGCTGCTTTCGGGATACATTTTAATGCAAATGCCTGCTAAGCATAAGTTAACTCCGTCTTTTCAGCGTGCGCTGCCATGAATGCAGACGTATAATTCCTCCTGACATTATTTCATTCTCCGGCATTTTTTGCCACTTTTGTTGTCAGCAGTCAGTCACCCTTGAGGTAATTTAAAAGAAAGAAAAAGGAGGAGGAAAGGGGATGAGATGACAGCCGTAATTTACATATAAAGATTTAATTAACCTCTTCGTGTACACAACTGACTCTTACTGGGTTTTATATGAAAATCTGTATTGGGTTGTGTAGTTTTTAAAGGGGTTTTTACTAGGGAATAGCGGACTCAAATGGCAAAGTTCACAAACTGCCCCGGTCTGGGTTCGGGTCTGGATCAAATGCCCCACCGTAATGCCTGCAATAGGTGCTGCCACTGATCTCGGATGTTGCCGGCAAAGTCACTGGTAACATTCAAATTGATCTGGTAGGTAGGCAACGTCATTTTGGTACATAAGTAATAGTGCACAAGTGCAACTTTGCTGTCGTCGTTCAAACAATTAATACCCCAATAGGTGCCAGCCCCAATTATTGGTGTTACTGGGGGCATGTTCCTGGTCTGGGTTCGGTCGGACTTGAACTAAAGTGTGTCTGCTCATCCCTAGTTTTTACATTTTTTTCATATTGATGACTTAGCCATAGGAGACTACATCAAAAGGAGAGGGTCCAACATTCAACACACCAGACATACAGGAAACTAAGCTACAAGTCAAGCTTTGTAAACAATGTAGGAACAGCTGAGCTCCTATCGAAGTGAATAGAGTTCACATAGTTCATGTAGTTCCTAAAGAAGACCACTACAAAGAAGATGGAGCTGGACTTCTGATTCTATTCTTTATGTCCTGGGAACACTGCTATTACCAACTAAACCACTTCCCGCATTTTTCTAGTATCACCCCTTGTTTCCCACAAGAGTGATGGAGAGGGTAGTGGTCCAGGCAGGAATAGAGGTTTTTAGGGGTTACCCCTGTTTGTTTACACAGTGCATGGACTGTAGAGATCACAGCCCCGGAGGCCACGAGGGCACCGGGTGGTAAGTACGTTTTTATTTTTTTAACCCACCCCATCCCGGCCACCAATGGTTTTTTTGTACCCTCGGATAACCCCTTTGATATGAACCCACAGGAAATAAAAGGGAGGAAACACAATTTCAACCAATGTTGCTCTTGGTTAGAATCGTATCCTGGACCCCAGTAAGGGAAGCCAACAGTACGAGCCATTGAGCTGCACACAAGTAGATAGTACCATGTAACTGAAGAAGAACAGCATACTAGTTTGGGACATAGAGTCCTCTTCTTAAAGGAACACTCCTTTAAGAAAAACTGATCCGCTTTGTTATGTCTAGTACAAGAATTGAAGGGGAAGCGCAACCAAAATGTCCTGCATATATCATCCCTTAAAAGTAAGACCAGAAATAACACCAAGAATCAGTTTAGCTTGGACGTTCCATTAATTCTAGAATCTAATATCTTATATTTGAATGACACATCCGCTTTCACATTCCCTTTAAACCTAAAGCGCTCAGACTCTTATTCACAAGTGCACAATATTAAACCGAGGAATACTCCCCTGTGTTTCATTATTCCAGTCATGCCCCTTGGTGAATACAGGGTTTCACATTTGTACTACTGCTCACTGGAGCAAGATAGAAATGTTATTACTTTAAGGAAGAGAGGAAAAAAACACAGAAACAAAGAAACCCGAAACCTGCACCAGTTCTGTTTTCTAAATCAAAGGTTCCTAAGAGAAAAGCAGCAGAAATAAATTATAACTTTTCAGCCGATCACTCACAAGTTTCAACACTCGGGACATTTTTCAAGTCATTTGTGCATCTACAAGCAGTAAAATGTATAGTCTGTAGCAGAGCTCGATTACAGCCTCCAAAACATTCATTCAGAGGATGACTCGCTTATTACAGGTCATTTTATGTGAAAGGATGACTCAGTCTCCCATGATGGACGATCTGAAGATTCTGGTGGTGGACACAACCCTAGACTTTGCTTCCATTCATGAAACATCTTCTTAAGGGAATAATATTAGGACTCAGACAGTGAGGCAATGAATACAGGATGTAAAGAGGTGTCCTAGAAGGGAAATGACATCTACATGCATTGACTCTTATCCAAAAAGCGTTAAAGTGTTCTTCGCATGATTTCTTGAAGACCGATGCGTCATCTCAGCGGGATCAGACAACATGAGACGTGACCTTTGGGGGTTTTTAACGACTTAAAGACACTCGTTATAGGCAAAGAGCAATAAATCATGCAGGAAAAGATTTACTACGTATTTACGGTTGTTGCAAGAAGTCTTTACTGTGTTTTATAGAAATAGTGCTAAAGGGTGTTTTGTTCCCTAAAAAAAACTTACTCAACCTGTCTCTACATACTGTGATTGTACTATACAAACCCTGCGATAACAGTTATAAGTCTGGATCAGCTCAACATAAAAATTTCTAAAAATTCATGAATAGTTCTGAATTTATAGTCAACCCTAAGGCACAAGAGGATCATTATCATGTCTATATCCACTATTATTTCTATTGTAGCTAAAACCCTTTGGTACAGGAAAAGTGTATTTTCAATTACAAACGTAAAAAGGAAAAACAAAATGATTTTTCAAAAACTTTTTACAAATTCGAAACTGTAACAAACTAAAAGTGTGCAAAGACGTAAATCTAAGAGCGTCAGAATCGATGGAACTCGATGCCAATATCAATGGAACAGTCCATTGTGTTTAAAAAATGCGCTACAAAATTTGATAGGCAGATATCGAGGAAAGAAAAATGGATCCAGTATGTTGCATTTCTGTGTCCTTTGCTTTTATTGTAAAAAATTGTATCTTATTTCATTTACTAAGGGTCCGAATCGCGCTTTTCCGTCGGGTTTTCTGAATTTTACCGTTTTGCGCCAAATTGCCCTTGGTTTTTGGCGCATGCGATCGGATTGTGACGTATCGGTGCCGGCTTGCATGCGAAATCGAATAGAAATGGAAATTGGGGGCATGGCCGTCAGAAAAAACCTGCCGGATTCGGAAAAACCGCGGTATTTAAAAAAAGAAATTGTGTTGCTTGACACGCACTTACAAGCACCAGAAGAAGATGGTGTACTCTGACGGACCTCGGCGCAGCAGCGACACCTGCTGGATATCGGGCGCACGACCTTAGTGAATCCTGGCAGGACGCGACTCCACGTCGGACACGCGCCGCAGGATCGCGAATGGACCGGGTAAGTAAATGTGCCCAGTGTGTGAATAGAATGTCTGGCACAAGTTTTCAAAAAACATTTGGCATGATGTGGCATTAAATCACCTCTAGTATTTTTACCTCCTAATATTTTTATAACTACAGACATGAAGAAATAACACACTTGGTCATTAGATACATTTGGGCAAATACACCCTTTGATCATCAAGATGAGGTTATTCCGTGACCCCTCCCCCATCCACGTTTTTTTCAATGACCACCGGGGAAATAAGAGGGACAGGTACAGGGCTATGGGCTGTTTGCTGTGCAATTCAGTCTATTCACCTACATAGTGAAGACTAACATATGAAAGAAGTGACAACAAATTACTTGATCATTATTCTGACAACCCCAGATCTTACCCTGATGGTACATCGTAAGGTGTGACAAATAAAAACATCTATTCCTAGTCCACTGGATAGGGGAGAAGTTGTAGAAGAATGAAGAGTTTTGAATGCTGGGGTCCCTACCGATCACATGATCTGGGCCCCATGGTCCATCCCCTAAAGAGGGTGTGAGAATCCTACAGGTGGGATCATTCAGCTCAATGAGACTGGTAGTTCCACAAAAGGAATGGAGTTGCAGTATGATGACTATCTCTCTTTCAGCTTTGGGAACAATGGGACTCCAGTTCCCATCATTGGTGGAGAACAAGTGTCAACACTACAGTGATATATAAATCTACGAGATACGAGTGATACCATGGGTCATCCCACCTGCAGAGCCTTCACCTTTACCATATATAGTGTATCCTGTGGATCTGTCACATGTGGTTGGAAACACCTTTTGACTACCTACATCGCTTTATGGTGCGCAATGTAAGGTTATAATTATGAGTGTGGCTCCTTTTGTCTGAGCTTGTGCTTTGTCTGATAACATTGAGCTTATACAAAGTGTTCACGCATATGCTGCATCCTTAATCACACACATCTTGTCATCCTTTGTTGGAGAAACATTAAGCAGTCAAGGTGCGACACGTCTTGGATACTGATTAGGTATAACAAAGTAAATTACAAGCCGTGAGAAGATCAAGATGTGCTCGGATGAAAGGACCATGTACGGAAAATCTCTGTAAGGGGGCAGAGTAACATCTAAGCAGAAAGATAAATAGATAAAATACAGGTCCCCTACTTAAGAACACCCAACTTACAGACGACCCCTACTTACAAACGGACATCTGGATGTTGGAAATTTACTGTACTTTAGCCCCAGGCCACAAAAAACAGCTATAACAGTTATTAAAGGTGTCTGCAATTAGGCTTTATTGTTAATCCTGGTTCTTATGACAACACCAACATTTTGGATGGGGTTACAATTATAAAATATACAGTTCTGACTTACATACAAATTCAACTTAAGAACAAACCTATGGAACCTATCTTGTACCTAACCCGGGGGCTGCCTGTATACAGAATAATAGATTAGATAGATAGATGCAAGATGGATACATACATAAAAAGTAAATCTAAAAGCAGCAAGTTAGGAAATGGTGGGTGCAGGCAAAAAAAGTGCCGGGCTACAGGTCCTCCTAAAATAGATTCAAAGAAATGGCAGCACACAGGAAGTTGTGATGAAAAAAGGTGAACTTTTATTCCATCATCTTAATAGCCTTAAAAAAGATAAAACATAAGAAAAACATAACGTTGCCATACAGATGATGGGAAAAAAAATCACCTGTTTTCACCACAACTCTCCATGTGCTGCCATTTCTTTGAATATAGATAAATAGATAAGTAGACGGATATTATAAAGATGGATAGATAGATAGATAGATAGATAGATAGATAGATAGATAGATAGATGATAGAGAGATAGATAGATATGAGATAGATAGATAGATAGATAGATAGGTAGATGATATGAGATAGATGGACAGATAGATGATAGATATGAGATAGATAGATAGATAGATAGATAGATAGATAGATAGATAGATAGATAGATAGATGATAGATAGATAGATAGATATGAGATAGATAGATAGATAGATAGATAGATAGATAGATAGATGGATGGATAGATGGCAAATCCTTAATAATTGATAGATACAATATAGATATATTCCCCTTTGGCTCACTTAGACTCCCTTTGAAACTCAAACCACATCCAGCTGGTAAATAGGAACTCAGACCAATCCATCTTATTTGAAACTCTACTCCACTTACTTAAATTACACAACATCCCCCACCCCACCATATATACTCAATATATGATCTAATATAATCATAAATAATTGACCAATTGTGGAATTTTAAACCTTTTACCTAATTCTTTATCTGACTTCTAGATATTATTTGATGTGTTCTCCAGCTATCAGGAGTGACCACTGATGGTTAAACTAGCAAAATAAAAATATTCCCTGAGGCGCTCCTGTAGTATCGAGTATTATGTAGTATGATGCATAAATGTCAAAGAACTGTAAATCAATACAACCTCTTGACCAGGTAGAAGTCTTTGGCCATTGTGATGGACTCGTTGGTCTATGGTGAACATCAGAAAATAAGCACGGAGGGGACAATAAAATGACGGTGTCCAAATTAGTTTCTTCTACAGTACAAAAGTTTCCAAAAAGTTATCATTTTAACAAACATCCGACATAAATTGTTTTATGCATTCGCTGGGTGATCCACTCAACTTCTACCAGGATCTAATAGTGTACACTTCCCATTAAAGTTTTTCCCATAATAATCATCTAAAGATGAGGAGCCCGAGGCAAGTTTTTATTACATGCAACACCTGTCAGACTTTTACAAAATGTAGAGAAAGAGGAGCGCGACGAGGGAGGAACTTTATCAGTTTGGGAAACCTAATCTATTATTAAAAAGCTTGAAGCAAATTGTGTTCAGCGTATCGCCCTCGGTGTGATGGGCTATTAACAACTTTTATGAATGACACAATTGCATTGGATCCTATGGCAGAAAATAACTAAATACTTCTGTGGAATAGGAAGTTTTCTATTTACCCAAGTTAACGGGGACCAGTCTCCATATAAGTGGCAGAAAATTCAGGGTCTGGATGACGCCTCCATCTATACTTGCTGATTCCTCAAGTCTTGACCATTGTGTGAACAGTACATAACAGTCTACAGAAATGGATCATCTTGATTGGTTTCAAGGGTCAAATTTAACTTATCATTACCTAAATTCTCATTTTCTCATCTTAGAGAGGAGAATCTCTCAGCATTCCCACCAACAATTCTAAATGTAGAACGGGACCACTGGTACTTTGATGAATTCATTACCAAAAATGTCACCCATGTCGCAAAAATATTGGGGAGTGGGGTCTATCATCATGTTGTCTGGTTTCTTGTACTGCCTTTTCGAGACTTTTTGTTCTCAGTTAGAATTCACTTAAGAGAATTGTTGACCAAATACTTCTTTGAGTAAAAACTCATGTCTCTTCATGTCCATCATGCTGGGCCAAGCATTCAAGTCAAATAAGAATGGAGCAAGCCAATGTCAGATATTGACTACAAAAAAAAAATCAGCCATCTTTAAATCTGACGCGCATGACCCTTATTTCCATCAACTGCAGGTAGAACACCTCTATATACATTATCAAAGGATAGTTCAGCGAAAAAAAGTGGGTACATCTAATATATATGACTATGTAAGTGCCTTCTGAAGAGTCTACTAGGCCAGCGATGGCGAACCTTTTAGAGACTGAGTGCCCAAACTACAACCAAGACCCACTTATTTATTGCAGAGTGCCAACACAGAAATTTAATTTGTGATTTATACTCCCTTCTCTGTCACAGCTTTCATTGATACCAGCACCCTGTGGACACCGTTAAAGCAGAAAATAGAAGAAATTTGGATGATCATTGTAGCTTCCCTTCAGCGTCCCATAAACAGTAAGAATTGTCAGGGCCGGAGCAGGAGCTACAATGATAATCCAGATCTGTCCACACATTCCCACTCCTCCAGTAGTCCCAGGTAGCGCTGTCACTTTAAAATAGCTCTATGCACAGCAAGTTCTGGGCTTTCTGGGACTGCAGGAAGATACCTGGAGTCATCTCTGGTGATGGCCTGAGTGCCCACAGAAAGGGCTCTGAGTGCCACCTCTGGCACCAGTGCCATAGGTTAGCCACCAATGTACTAAGCTATGCACCTTCTATCTCCTGTAGTCAGCCAAACTGTCAACATTATTTAGGTCTCATTAATCTCCATCACTGATGGCTAAACATAGGACATGACCTTAGTCACCTTCCAACTACCACAACTTTAATCATAGGAAATGAGTTGCTGGATCAATTTTATTTCCTGATTCAAATAATTTTGGTTGATATCACTTGGAATCCCTCATACTTGCCATTTTTGACAACACGAGATGCCCTTGATATTTTTCATTTCCATTGTATGTTTTCTTGTTGCTTTTATATCCAACAAACTAACACATCTATTATGTATGTTTCTCCTTCAAGATTGTATTTTTTAAGAAAATGTCCAAAAACATCCATAAACCGACACATAAAACATCATAAATAACATTTATAACTATACATTAACCATAAAACGGAATCTCATGTTCAATAAATCCTTAACTATGAGAGGTTTATTCCCCTATTGTCCTAAATTCGCATATGAATCACCCGTTAGTGTGAATACACGGTGGAGTATTTTCTGATGACGCAGCCAGGACTCTACTCTACAAGAAATAAGAACCTTCAAGGGCTTTCATTTCGGTAATTGTATAGTCCATTGATTTGCTTATTCAGGAAAAGGTATCACGCTACCAACATTATGTACATATTCCATTTTTCCTTCAAGCCCCGGAATTGATTTTCACAAGATGTTCTTATGTAAGCAGAGGGAGACGCATTCAAAGATTTAATAATTGTATAATTGTTGGTTGACTACAAGCTGGGAAGAAAAGGTTTAGCTTCTGGCTGAATTGATGACGACCTAACAATACCAAGTAAATATACTAAGCAAATACAAGTAATCTTTTCCTGTGACATTTTTATACTTAATCACTGAGACAATGTCTGCACTTTTAACCCACTCACACAAGACTTCCTGCTCAAACCTGTTGGCCCTTATATAATGGTGACGGTCTACCCACTCGACTTTTTGTTGTGATACACAGGGTGGAGCCGGCTTACTCCAGAACACAATCACAAAACAAATTATTAAAATTCCAATCCCGGCACAAGAAAAGCGAGGCATTATTAAAGATCATATGAGATGCTGGGAAGAAGGAGGATTTTATTAATAATATTTTGTTTCTAGACAAGTCAAAGCAATTATCCGCTTATAGGATAAGGCCACCGGAAAGAAATGCTATTCAAATAAAAAGGGAAATAATAATAAAAGAAAATCTCAAATCTACAGTAAATGATACATTTATGAGTTTAAGGCTTAAGTCAAATTACAAAAAATTGATATAGCCTCTGGGGAATTAAAATGAACCAATCCGGCATAAAAAGACTCCCGTATTAAAATTGGCACATCTTAAATAAACATATTCCAAAGAAAAAACTTCTTACAAATTCTGCATTAGAACCCTTGAGATTTTAAAAGGTTAACCAATTTTATTGCCTTAAATGAAAGAATAAAATAAAAATAAATATGAGCACTTGTCATCTTCCATTATCCACACAATCCACTGCTTTTTTTTCAGTGCCGCCCCTATTTATATTTAATAGTGACTTCCATCAGTTAGGCAGTAAAAAAAAGATATGCTGCAAAATGTGGCTAAAATGGGTCCAATGAGGGCCTGTAAGAGCAGTGAACTTAAAACACATGAAAATAAGAGGAAAATAGATTAGTTTTGCTATTGTTTGCATTTTTGTGACTTTTAACTAATTTAAAAGAAACTAGATACGTGCAAGGCGAACATGGAACGCTTCCAATAACCAGGCGATTAATACCTTGATGGATCTGTACACACTGGTTTTTATTTCTACTGAGTTAAAAAATAAAATGGCTTGGGTTTTCTTCTTTTTATGCAAAAATTCAGTTTTCAGGAACATGCACCATTATCTATAAAAATCTGGCCCAGCAGTTGATTCACCTATTGGCACCAATAGATACTGTCCAATAGAAGTATGTTTCTGCCCTGCTTGTCAGGATAGGAGCAGAGCTTTGGATTGATGCGATAACTATTAAGACTCCTCCTACGAAGGAAATAAGGGAGTAAGGGCAACATCTTAGGTAATAGATATTGTTTGTAGAACAATCCCTTTAATTTCGAAGAACTGGAATATCACTAGTAGTCAGATGGCTGGTAGTTGACGTCTCTGATTTTAAAGGCAATATGAAGGCATTGTACAAAATGTACTAACAAAAAATAATGGCATGGTATAACTGTTGTTACTTTGTGGAGATATCAAGAGCTTGAGGTTCATTATCCCCGGCCTTATTTTTCTACGATGAGGGTCTTTTTGATGCTGAAGAGCTGCTGGTCTCATTATCTAAACATTTCTAAGGTGAAGCTGGAAAAGGTTCCTGGTACAAAGGATTATTAGAATAGAGGATGCAGAAAATTCACAAGTGCTGCTCCTGTCACAACTCATATCTGATCTCCAGCAAGCACTTCAAAACTCATTGACAAAGTGTTATTGCAGCTTTGTCAGCAACTGAAAAATACTGAACTTCACAGATAAAGAACGTATTGTAGCGGTAGGAATAGAAAAGCCATAAGAGCAGAATCGGGTTTTTTTAGAGATTATCTGATCAAGGCAACCTAGGACTTCAGCTTGAGACCCCTTTACCGACCCAACTTGGAATTAAGTCCTACGTACTCTGATAGAAGCCTCTCATGTCCATATGAAACTATCCCCACCTATAAGAGTTGGACACTTTCCAGTTGACCTTTATTCCTTACTTGATTAATGGTTCTAATGAGGTAGACATTTTGGTATGGTAGGTATGGTACCACAGGTATGGTAGACATTTTGATGTCCCCTTCAGCATTCATTGACTGTGCCTAAAGCCTAACACACAACTGGGGGCTGTAAGGTGGTTTCACAAATAGCTGCTATTTCATGGCCCCTATTGACATCTTTTGTCCATGGTCACGATGCGGCGAATCACAGTGCATGCACCACGTATCACCATGAATGTGCTGACTAGCCACACACTTATTATAGAGCAGGCCAAGTTCTTGCACAGATCTGTAGTGGCCAGTCACTGTTAATGGATATTGGCAGACAAGCAGCACTCACAAGTCAATGTCCTACAGGCAACCAACAACATGCTGTGTACACATGGCCATGTGAATGAGGCCTTAGCTCTACTTGCTACAGTAGTTGGTCATTAACACATGTAACATAAGGAATTAAAGGATAATGGATTAGTGTCATATCACGTGGTCCGATTGCAATATCAGCAGAAATTCCCCCTGTAACCTCCACATCAACGATTCACCATTGTGGAAGCATGGCCTAGGTATAGGGGAGAAATAACTATGGTGGGAAATCACTTTAAAGTGAGTCTCAAGGACAGAAATACGGTGACCTGTTTTAGTTAATAGACTGATTTCAGCATTTGCGGCTCTTGCAGACATACAGTAAATTGAACTGGAAACACACAGCTCCTTACATAACTTTAGGGTAGGATAGGTCATCAATTTCCAAATCATTGAAAAACTTTTTTAGTGTTCAACAATTTTTAGGATGCGCGGTCAACCTTAGGTCAAGACTGGCCATAATTTGAAACCCTGCAAATCAGCTTCTTCAAGAGACTGGAGTTTTTGGATGAACGCACTGCTCTCTTAACTATAGATTAACCCTTTTATATTAGGGTTAGGCAGAACTTTAAAAGCTTGTAAGTGTTTAAATGGCCCTGGCAAAGTCAGTAGCGGTATTAAAACTACTGTGGCAGAACAGTACGCCACCCTTTGGTCACCACTCCTGAGGATATCATCAGGGAGCAACGATCCTCCCCAAAGTGGCAAAGTCTGGAGCGGCATTATAACTACTGCGTCAGCATGGCACACCACCATTGTAGGGAGAGTTGCAGCTCCTGAGGATATTATTGGGGAGCAACAATCCTCCCCAAAATGGCAGGTTTGTGGTTGGGTCTGGAACCCGCAAATTTCGATACAAATCCAAACATTGCCGTTTGGATTAGTTCAACACTATTCTTTACTGTTTCCCAAACTAAGCTCCGTACACTGTAGAGCGGCTTTGCTTGGTATTTCAGCTCAACTTATTTTCTTGAATGGGAGTGAACTATGAAAAGGCAACATAACAAATGGATGGTCTAAATGGAGGCAGTGCTCACCAAGGCACTAAATTGCCAATACACAAGTGTGCCAGGAGTCAAACCCTCACCAATCATGTGGAAACATCATTGATAAACATGTACTGGAATACTCCTTTAAGCTTTACTATGTATCTAAGCTCCTGGCTTTATTAGTAAGATGTCGAAATGTAGCTTTGGATGTGGATGTTTAGAGCAATGACTAAAATCTGATAAATATTTGTATGAAAATATAATATATTGACTAAATACTGTATCCCCCGATGTCACACCGCTCCTCCATTTAATTACCGTAAGATAATAGCTTCCCCGGTTTATGTAAACCTTGCCTCTGGCCTGTCACAAGCTATTATCAGGCAAAAGATAATTACGTAGTGTTTATCGTATGTTTTGTTTTATTTTCCACTTGATTTCTTCCATGTATTGTAACGTGTTTGTTATGGACACTGGATCCTTGTATTACTTCACGTGGAAAAGGTGCAATAATTACCGGTTATAAAACCAATTAACTTTCCAAAACAACTTGAGAACATAAATCAGGGCGACAGACATAACATACTTAATAGTTAATAATTACAACGAGCCAACAAAAGACCGACAAAAAGGTTATTCTAGCAAAGTGAAATGTAAATGAACAGTTGTCAGCCATTGTAATTTATTGTAAAACAAGCAAATTCACACATTTCGACAGTCATGGGCAGTGCACTGTCGCTGTACTCATTGTAGGGACAAGTTGGGAAACAAGTCATTCTTTGTTTGCAGGGACCTAAGTTAAACATGTAAGAGTCACCCAGCCGAGCCTCTGAATAATCTCACCTTTAAACCCTTACACATTATAAACAAAATGGCTAGCACCTAATCTATGGCTCAGTGCACCGAGGCCGAGAGGTAATAACCGCTTGCTCTTTTTATGGCGTTTCTTTTTGTAGTCCTACGGTCTTTCATGTTTCAAAGGCTGCTCTTAAATCATGTAAGCACTGTATAATTTCAGGGTACAATTAAAACATGGAGACTTCAAATAGAATTTCCAAAGGTGCGTGACACACACAGCTGTATGGTGACATCAGTACGAAAACCACTGGACGACGAACAATCTGAAGTCAAGAAAATTAATGGTAAATGAAAAAAGTGGAGAAGTTAAGGTCATGAGTCTGCTTTGGAATTTTCATGATCAATCTGATGATGTCATCACATATGTATGCTTACAACATTCAATGGAAGCCAATCATCTTGCAAGGGGAAGTATGACCTCCATTTTCAAAAGACGCATATGGAATATCATGGATGTGATATGGATTTCTCTTCTCTTGGTTAAGTAGCCATTTCTTCACCACTGTCTGAATGATTGATATGTGACCAATCGGTAGCTAAAATTTCCAATGGATAATGAATGTTCTATTTTGGCTTCCAACTAATAGTGGGCTATTTCAGATATGGACAACATCTTAATGGGTAACCCAGTGGTGTTCAATTAACACCTCTTAACTGGATAGGTAATGATTACTAGATTGATGGGAGTCTAATTAATAGTAACACAAGGATTTTGATTGCCCATTTCTTCCCAGCAGCAACGCTACCACTAGAAGAAGTCAAATCGAGGGGTGAGAATACCAATACCAATATAAAAGAAGTCAGATGATGTTTTGATGTCCTAAAGTTAGGACCCCCACAAGTCACAAGAAGCTGACGTTAATGGATTACCAGAAGTGTAACTTGACGGAGTGCACAGATTGTGGTCACCCAGGCCTAGGAGCATAGGATGCCCATAAAGAGTCATTTATCACATGAGAATACCAGCATTATAAAAACTACATAATAGTTTTGTATAGAGTTGTATAAAGGTTTAAATAAATCCAGGAGCCACCCCACCGATCAGATATTGACGGACTATCATTCTCATAGGCCATCGATAAAAGTTGGACAACTGAATAACCACCTAAGTTTGCAGTCTGAGGTAACATCTGCAAACCCAGTTTGATATAATATAATTCACCTCCCGTGTCACCTATAATGTGGGCAACTGTTGAATATCTGGCATAAAGAAATGAAATCATCAAATCAAAGCCTTGAAACAAGGGCTGTAGTTTAGGATCAGTACAAGATATGTAATGTTTTATTCATTTTATAATGTAGATTAAAGCGGTTTCAGACTGGACCACCAGCGAATCAGTGGATCCGGTGGACCCAGGCTCTAAGCTATTACTGGACTCCATAGATTAGAGTAGATAATAACCTTATTTGGAGGCTAGTAGTGGCCCCAAGAATAATAATTTCTGGTGGGCCCACAGGTACCCCAGGCCGACACTGAACCTATATATAAAATAATACTTGTAAACCTCTGATATCTATGCAATGGCACGGGCTGAGCAAAGTCCACATTCTCAGGAGACCTATCACTTTCAAATCTAATCTCGAGGGCTAGAACCACAGCAAACTCAGATGAGTGCAGCCAAACATGTCACATTTCCATCTCATCCCCAAGCAGCCTGTACTTATGGCGGTATGAATATGAAGCAAGAGTTATTTCTGTGCGGACGTTGAAATGTCTGAACCTTGAGTTAACAAGGATCACGTTACTGTTTTGTGTCTTGCATGGCGGCATTGTAGCTTTTCTTCCTCTTTATCCTCATTATATCCTGCCAGTCACTTTAGGCAAATTCAAAGAATGTAAAGAATTCTTTGCACCGAAAGATACAACCTCTAAATAATGGTCCCAGCAAATTGTCTTCCAATCCCACAGACAAATATAAATAGCAGGACAAGTCGCAACAATCTAGAGCAATGGGAACGAGTCTGCGCCGTTAAAAGACATAACCCAGGACGCTTTAATTGATGTCACATTGAGATTTTATTAATTAGCGAGCTGCCAGAGGTTTCAGCTTTTTTTTTTCTTTAGTGCGAATGTAATTAACGTAGGGCTGACAATTTCCACTCTCTTTGTGTTCCTATTCCATTCCCTTTGGCCGTGCATGCATAAATGATAATTACTAGAACAATTAGCTGTAATGTATTAAGTAGTGCATTGCTGTATACTAAGTACTAAGTATACAGATGTAGGCATAGTGGAGTACTTAGGTACTAACTGCACTGTGCAAAATTTTAGACAGGAGTGGAAAAAGTGGGAATGTTTTTTTTTTTTTAAATGTATTATGCAGCAGGAAATTAATTCCAAATATTCAGCAAATGTGAACATGATCTTTAGGGCAAAAAAGTCCTGGAAGTTATGATATTGCCCAACAGAGACCTGATCTCATCTTCTAGTTTATCTGAGATGTAAGGACGAGATAGGAGGATTTGAGGAAGCCTACATCCACAGAAGATCTGTTCTTCGAGATGTTTAAAGGAAACCTACCATGAGAAGTAGATGTGATGGTAGATTCCTCCTGCTGCCTCTTCTCTAATCTGTAATTTCAAATCCTCGATCCTAACCTAACTTGTTTAAAAACTTTAAGTAATATGTAAATTAACTGCAGAGGCTACCAGTGTGTGCTAGTCTGGCCGTGCACAGGGAGCTAAGACTACACCCTGCCCCAGTAGCCTCTACAGTTAATTTACATATTGCGTCAATAAGGTTTGTAACAAGTTAGGTTCCAAGATTATTAAATTACAGATTAGGGCAGAGGCAGCAGGAGGAATCTACCACCACATCTACTTCTGATAGTAGATTCCTCATGATAGGTTTCCTTTAAAACAACTTCTCTACTGACTTCCTTAGAAAACTTTTTACAAAAAACATAAGTCATTTCCAATAGTGTTGAGAGGACCCACCACACTTCAGGTCTGTGCCAAACTTTGCAGGGAATTTCAGTCAGATATTTTGGTTCTGCTCAGCTCACCCCAACAGGCATTTAAATCAATGTAGTGATTATGGCATAGGGAGCTAACAGTCATATCCACCAGTGATATCTGTAAATGTCACCGGGGACCCAAACCCACAATGTTCGTCATGAACCTGAACCTTTGTAGTTCTGGTCCGTTCAGCCCTAATCATCACCCATGGCGGGTCTGAGATCTGATGCTGGTGACCGGACACTAGATCATTTGCTTCAATATTCAATTCACAACCATACAAAATATTATTTTCTAACATTGTATTAATAATGTAGTCACAGAACTGGAGAGTTACTGGAGTATCTCTATCACACAGGAGCCGCCTATTTGCATATATCCAGCAGAACGCCTGCATTTAGACAAAAGGTTCTCTTTCACTGCCGGAGACCAAACAAACACTTGCTGTGATCCTCCAGCAGGCCAGGTCTTCCTTCAACATTTGAAGCATTGTTGACAGACGCGGCCATGGCAGAGCCACTTGACCTCCTGCACAGTAGGAAGCAACTATGACAGCAGCCACACATCTGAATGACAGGAACAAAGATAGGGAGAAGGATCTCACTAACAAGTAAAGTAGTGTTGTTTCTTAATAGACCTTGTAACATATTTGCACACAGGGAAATATCTCTGCGCTCACCACCCAAGGATGCAAAATTATGAGAAGGATCTGTGTACTTTGTGTCCCGTGCTTGACATGGGTCCCTTTTCGTAAAAGGGAGAGAGATGGTTTACACAAAAGTAGTTACTCCAATGCCTTATTTTAGGATTTGCCACCTATATGTGATTGTTGGAGAGCCAACCACATTAAAGAGTCAAGATGTCGGAATACTATTGTCTCTGTTCAGCCACAGGGAAAATATGCAAAGTTTTCCAAGGTGGGTTAAGGAAAACCACACATCTTTAAGCTACCTTATAAGCATGACCTACAAGACATGATGGGTGCTGTAGAAACCTGCTCAGGTCGAAACAGTGCTGTCTACAGTTGGGAGCCTGTTCCTTCTGGAATAGATATACTGGTTTGGTCTTAATCCCGCATCATGTCATAAGGCATCTTGTAGATGATGCTTGATGACAAGGGAGCTGCCTTAAAAGGTAGATAAAAAATGTGTGGTTTTCCTTATACCATCATGGAAAACTTTGCATATTTTGCCAGAATCCCCATGGTGGAGCATCAATGGCTGTAAGACTGCACACGCCTACACAGCGGCCTTAATTTATTTCCTGCCACATTAACTAAAAGTTAGAGTTATAGCTTCCAGTGGTGTCCGGCAGTGGTGGAGAAAACATTCATGCTTAGTTGACTGCAGTCATGGGAGATCAGTGGAATTGCCGTTTGACCAAGTTGTATGGTGAGCTTCTTGGGACTGTACCAAGTACTTTGATGCTTTACGTTTTAATTGTGGAAACAACCGAACAAGGCATGTTATTCCATTAAGTTTTGGCCTATATGTCCTTTGTCGTAAACAATATTGTGTCTACAGGAAAATGAGTGTATGCTGCCACTGTTACTGGTGGGGGTCCTCCACGAATCACGAGAACGCAACCCCATTGATCATAAAAATGGGAGCCCAGTTTTCACTGGACAGGTTGAACATGCATCCTGACGCTCTATCCAATACCATCAGAACATCAGAAAATGCTGAGCACAGCGCTCTCATAGGTAGGGAATGGGAATGCTGGAGATAGCTGAGCATTTTAAGACCTTCTCATAGAGATGAATAAATTGGCAAGACACATGCTCAACCTGTCCATCGAGGAAACCCCCTTTTCTCTCTATTGGAGATTGTTATGAAGGGGGATAAAATCAGCTCCTACAAAACGACCTGTAAATAGTGGGGACCCAGCCCGTCCTGTTACAGAGGAGGTGGATAATCTTTTACATTTATCCAGAACATTATATTTAGCAAAATGAACTCCCGTGTTGTCCCCAACTCTGTACTATATTTTATAATCTTATCTCGGTTTAGTCGACTTTGAAAGAAGATTTGCATATTCCCTTGGATTTATTTGATTTTATTTTATTTCCGAACACTTGTGTCCCTTTTATTAAGTTACACATTAACTGGAGTGAAATCATGAGATATTTGCTTATCCGCCGGCAGATAATAATCTCTGATGGAAATGAGGCGTCAACGATAATAATGCAAATGGAAGCTCCTAAATCATCGCTGGAGACAAAGGGACCATGCAGGTGCGAGATGACACGGTGCCACTTATGCCATGTAGTGCTCTTCAGTCTCCGGGCTTGTTTACCAGGCCTATTCCATGATGGGAGGGGAGGGGGCCGAGGCTTTTGATCTCTGCAGGATATCAGTTTTATAGACAAAGAGGAAGTTGACTCTTACCCCTTATGAGCCAGGGTCAACTTCAACCAGATACTTTATCAGGAACCAGGGGCTATAAACCTCAGCCCCCTAAATACTGGCAAATACATTAAACCCCCAAGCCGTAAAAATAACCCTGTGTTGTGTTTTGTATTGTGGAGGCAGGAATATTGGATTTCTGCTTATTTGCTTAGTAAGGCTCCCAAATGTCCAGACTCTTCTATTGTTTTCTTAAGTGTGTAAACCTGTCTCTCCCCTTCTTTATTATACAACGTCCTCGCTGGTAAGACTTAGCATGTATACGCCAGCGCACTGTATACTTCTATAGACAGCGAGAACTGAGAGGCCAAAGACGCTTCCTAATCACATTATATGTGACTGTGACAATGGAGCAAAGACGTCACCGACCTGCAGTGCAAACCACCGAGGATTGTGATAGAGTCAGTAATGGATCAAAGAGAAGAGGATAAGTCATCTAATATTATAGAGATAGAGTTAGTGGTAATAGCTACATGAGTGATAGGTAGCTGTGAGATAGATAGATGATAGATAGATAGATAGATAGATAGATAGATAGATAGATAGATAGATAGATAAAAACATCTAGAATGGATACATATTCAGAAAATAATTTCAGCGGCACAAAGAAAAATTATAGTGCAAGTCTGGTGCAAACTTTAAAAGAAGTTACAACAAGCTCCTATATATATGTAATCCAAAAAGGTGCAGCCTCATTTCTTGGATTATGATGGAAAAGACAGATAGAGATAGATAGATAGATAGACATGAGATAGATAGATAGATAGATAGATAGATAGATAGATAGATAGATATGAGATAGATAGATATGAGATAGATAGATAGATAGATAGATAGATAGATAGATAGATATGAGATAGATAGATGGATAGATAGATAGATATGAGATAGATAGATAGATATGAGATAGATAGATAGATAGATAGATATGAGATAGATAGATAGATAGATAGATATGAGATAGATAGATATGAGATAGATAGATAGATAGATAGATAGATAGATAGATAGATAGATAGATATGAGATAGATAGATGGATAGATAGATAGATAGATAGATAGATAGATAGATATGAGATAGATAGAGAGATAGATAGATAAATACTATAGATACTATGAAATAATTGATAATATTGTAGATGGGGGATAGATACACAGATATGAAATAGATAGATACATAGATTTATAGATATTTAGATTGTAGATAGTTTAGATGGATGGATCAATAGATAGACATACATTCAGAATGATTGTAGATGCTTATAAACTGTAGATAGTTACATAGATATGAACTAGTTTGATAGATATGGAGATAGAATACATAGAAATGTTTTAGGTTCTTTAATGTACTGTGGATGGGTAGGCAGATCTTAGACAGAAGGATACATAGATTGGATAAATAGAAGTATAGATAAAATGTAGATAATGCATAGATAGATAGATAGATAGATACATAGTAGATGATATATATGAGATAGATAGATAGATAGATAGATAGATAGATAGATAGATAGATAGATAGATAGATAATACTCTGGTGGACAGATAGATACAAAAGTAGATCAGATAAATAGATATTTAGTTAGATTGTGGATGCCTTGAATTACTGTATATAAATAGATAGACAGATAGTAGATCATTTTAATGATTTTGTTATATATCAGTTAATACATATATATATATATCCAGCATACAGAAGAACTTTCTGAATCTGGCACAACAAAGTTTGGGATAATAAATCCAGATAATTCTGTGTATCCGTGGCCCGGGCTGTCACTGTCCCTGTTGGCGGCTATCAGGATATCCTTTCGGCTCATGTGTCGGGATCTTTTTCATTCTTATGGCTTTGTAATGTGACTAGATTTGGGAGAGGCAGCACTTTTGTTCCCTGTACAGTGTGACTTTTCTCTGCTCGGGCTCCCTGGTGTTTAGTGCCTGTGAATGTTTGTGCTTTGAGTGTCATAGACGCAGATTTCAAGCCTCTCTGCCATCGGGATGGGGACCGGCGAGCCTGAAAGCTTTTATTTTAATCTGAGGCAGAATGAAAGACTTAGCTGAATAAATGCGTCCGCTATCATGCGGGAAGGGGCTTTTATGTGGGGCTTTATTTGGAGTATCAGAAAAAAGCATGAAAAATGACTTTAATGAGCGTTTAATCATTCCTGATGCCGCTTTAAATCCGGGTGACTGCTTCCGAAAATAAACACTGCTACTCGTATATACGTTGTGACCCCTGCCGTGAGGTCCTAGCGGCTAAAATATAATGTACAGGCCATTTTATGGCTTAAAAGCCAAAGCAATGTTCTTAAGATTACTCACTAAAGATTGTGTGCGTATCTCCGGCCTCCTCCGTCTCCCCAGGACTACAATGGGGCCTACTGGGAAACTCACTTTCTTTATCCATTAAGTTGGCTTGGAAAACATTCTGGATTTAGTTTCCATGGTAACATTGTAAAAAAAAATCATCATTTTTTCATATTGAAACACGTTATTGTGTTGTTTATTTCTATGGTCTCGTTCTCTGGGTGACATACAACATGGCCACCATTAGAGATAAGCGAATCATCAAAGAAGCTTCGCCAAATTTTCAAAGATTTGGTTCAGATTTGAGCCTATTCAAACTGAATATGATGTTGCTCCAAATGATCTGGTAATTAGTATATAACCCCCTGAACATCTATTTTGTAAGGTCACAATTTTGACCAATGAAATGTTAGTAAGTTTTACTAAAATGAAGAGGTGATAAATAATAGTAACCCCTGATGTAATCCATATTTTATGTGGAAAGCCATACTACATTTTCCACTTTGGACTAGTGTCTTGGACTAGTGATTAGTGATGAGTAGATTCGAACCACAATGTTCAGGTCACAAAGTTAGGGTTCGTAAGACCCTAGTCAAAACCTTCTCAGCTAAACCACTTCCCTACATTGTACTGACGAGATGCAAAGATTTTGAAACAGCACTGTCTACAGCTGGGAGTCTGTTCCTTCTGGAACAGATATACTGGTTTGGCTTTAATCCCACATCATGTCTTAGGCTTCCTGAAAGTCATGCATGATCATGCCTTTCAAGGTAGCTAATAGTCAATGTTTTCCTTGTCTCGTCCTGGAAAACTTATTTGACTATTTCCCATTGTTGGGCATTCATCTCACAGACCCCCCTTCTACCCCAAGTCCCGCCTCCCTGGTAAAGCCAGCAATCGATGCATCAATTGCAAGTGTTAACTCTTTAAATGCACTTGCGCATTGCAATCTGAATGTCCATCCTTCCACATAACCTATGATCGCCGCTCCCTGATCATATCACGGTGAGAAATGTTCCACAGATATATGGTTGAGCCAACAATGTTAACACCAACGATCAGTAACAGCGATCACAGGTATTACCGGTGGGGGTGATGGTTCGGGTCTGCTCATCCTTACAAGTGATGATCTACTGATCTGTCACCAATACAAAAAAAGGCTCTCAAGATGCCCTTATATTACAACTATAATTAGAGGACCCTAATAGAGGACCTATGAGAGATACATCTGATCTCACAACCTTCCAAAAAAGCATTGCTTCTGAAAAGCATTGTTTGTACTTTCACAGTGAATGTACCTGCCGAGTCAGCAGAAAGCATTCATATCCTTAAGAATAGTAGTTGTAAAGGCTCTATTCACACGAGGAGAATAAAGGGATTGTTCATTCTTATGCAAATTAAACTTATTCATTATATAACAAAGTCATACATCTTTATAATACATTTTATGTACCAATTCTTTACAATGTTCAACATTTTTTCAATATTTTTTTAAAAATAAAATAAGGACAAATGAACCATTTCTAACAAAGCCTTTACCTGCACTGGTTAAATAAAGGTTTTGTTGCAGAAACATTTGAGCTGGGGTTCTGAACCCATTATAGAAATGACAATTTTGTCCAAAACTGTAATTTTGATAAGTGCTAAATGGGATTATCGTGCACTCCTGTGCAGCGCTTTGTCAGATTACTGAGACCAGATGACCTTGTTGTTAATATACATAATACATGGACTATGTTATGCCATATGTTCAAAACCTGACCCTGACAGAACAAGACAGGTCCATGTATATTACTCACTCATTCAGCATTGAAATGGTTGTCCTCAATGCCAAAATATTCACAGACTTGGGGTAGCTTTGCAATTTTAAAGCTTATACCCCTATCTGGAGAAGGTCCAACTACAGGGACCCATAAGGACCACAAGAATGGTGGTTCACAAGTGCCCTGAGTTTCTGATGTGAATGTATTGGTAGTCGATGTGAATGGATTGGTAGTTGGCATCAATAGATCGGTAGTCGATGTGAAGGGAGTAGAAGTCAAGGTGAATGGAGTGGTGTTTAATGTGAATGGAGTGTTTTGGTGGTCAATATGAATGGAGTCTTCTGGTGGTCAATATGCATGGAATGGTGGTCAATGTGAATGGAGGTGCGGTCGGTGTTTATGAAAGGGTGGTCGGCGTGAGTTGATTGGTGTACTCCATGTGAGTAGCATATTGGGTTATGTAAATGGAAGTCAATGTGAATGTAAGGGAGGTTGATGTGAATGGAGAAGTGGTTCATTCCAATGGAGTGGTGATCGACGTGAATGGAGTTGTAGTTAATGTGAATGGAGTGGTAGTTGATGTGAATGGCACAGAACTGTTACTTATAGAGTTGTGACTGAGCAGGAGCACCATCGATCCATTTAGATGGAGCTATAAGAGTACTTGCAGACCCTTATTCTTGTGATCACTAAGGGTCTCACTGGAATGAGAATATGAATATGATCTATTGCCCCTGTTATTTGTCATATTGTTCTTGGGAGAGGACGTTTCCACCAATTCTAGACACCATAGGAATCCCTAATAAAGGCTCAGCCAATCGCAGTCAGAGTTGAGTCACTGTTCCGATCATTAACTGACTGAGTAGCCCCTCCCTAATGTTTCCTGTTGTGCTGGGAGACATCCAGGAAGTGTCATGCATTGGGGAAACTAAGTGGGGAGCAGTAAGTAAAACTTTAAAATATAAATTTTATTTACCCCCAAAAAACTGTTATTCATTGAAAATTAATGTTATAATTACCCTTGGGAGTGACCAGTATGCCAAAAAACATGTAAAGCTTTGCGTATAGTGTTGTGTAACATTGTACACTCATAGATGAGTCACATGACACAAAAATAGTTGAATGAAATTTTTTTCCCAAACATAAAAAATCTTCTCTTGAAATATAAAAGCCAGGTCCTGGATGTCGATGACACTGCTGATTCTTATGCGGCGGCGCTCTCAAATAATTTTCTGTAACTCAACATTAGCAATTTTCATTTTTGTGGAGCCATTAGAAGCAATATAGGAAGATTTCTGAGTACCGGTGTTACATTAAAAAGTGATAGATATGTGATTTAGTGCTCCAGGCACGATATGAAACTGGAGAATTCACAAACTTCATTCATCCGCAGACCAGGTGTGTTACATTCCCATAACTTAATTGCTCATCTGGGCTCTCCTCACTTCTATTAAATCAATAGCATTCCTCTTTAATGCACCCCTGGCATATTCGTTTTGGTTCTCATCTGACGAGAACATGTACAATTACTTTTGCACATTTAATTTTCTTTCTTTCATGAAGGGGTCCCCGTGGAAATGTTTTTGGACAAGTGAATTCATTTAAAAAAGAAAAAAAAACTTTGTGTCAAACTTCACATAGTTGATCTAATGCACACACCGCTTGTCTGTGCTGTCAACTGATTCATAGGACAGGCCCTTAAAGGGGCACTAAACCTAAAAGTAAATAATAATTATTATTATTATTTATATATATATATAGCGCACACAGATTACGCACCGCTGCACAGAGCTTGCCAAATCGGTCCCTGTCCCCAATGGGGCTCACAATCTAATCAACCTACCAGTATGTTTTGGAGTGTGGGAGGAAACCGGAGGACCAACTAATCGGAAGTCAGAATAAAACATCTAAAAGTATGATTTCATCATCCAGCATCAGAAACTCTGATGGAGTGGAATCAGACTTGTCTACCTTTGTAACTTTAAGTCAACTTTTTATATGTGCCCCTTCTTTGTTTATAAAGCCTATACATTTCTATATAAAAATATAGGGCTAATCCTAATATTAAGCAGAGAAAGCGTGTGCGCAGATTACAAAAGGCAAGAGGATTATTGTTTAGAGCCTTAAGTGCATGTTAGATGTGGACTTTAAATGGTAGAAAACCAAAAATTTCTAAAGTTACCGCTGACTCAAGAAGGATTTTGCTCATTGTTGTCACATGTGTTAAAAGCGATAGATAAGCTGACAGCTAATCTGCTGTAAAGTCACTAATGAACCTCCGCATACAATAAGTATATATACAGTCATGTGCTTCCGCATGTAAACTCACTTCCTCTTCAGGTTACATCTCAGCTATTGCAAACTTGTACTAATTGGCTTCTGCTGCTGTGGCCACTACATAGTCATGTATACCGTGACCTCCTTCCATTCCTGACTTCTGCACATTCACTGAACTTTGACTTGTTGTCTTTTGGTCAGATGTGGATGGTATTTTGGAAATTTACGACTGTGCACAGGAACTGTGACCTAGGTGGATGGATAAGCCCCAGTCCGGGACAATAACGATAGCCCATGTCTGTTCCTAGCACTGGTTTTAGCACAATTCTACATCTGATCCTACGTTATCTGAGCTTATAGAGCCAAAGCAATGGTGCACTAGTGGGGAGTATCATGACTCATATCTCATCACCAAATATAAGAGGAAGCTCAGGCTCTGTGTGCTTGGATTAATCCCTCCCAGTGGGAAAGTTAAAAAACTTGGTGAAGCTTGATGGCTTTGTCTTTATCCATCCTTTGCTCCTTTGCTCAATTGTGTTTTGCACAAATTGGGCTTTTTTTTTCTAATTGTCCTTGATACATCCCCCCCAATGTAACCTAGTAGCAGTCTGTAATAAAACTATTGGCAATTTGGTTAAATCTTGAATTCACCACTTTTTTAAATTTCCCAAATTCAAAAAATTGTCAAGCAATACATTTTTGGTCACTGAAAGACACTCCAGTCAACTTAAAGGAAGTCTACTGCTTGTTTCAGATTTGAGTTTTGAGGTAATCACACTTACATCCTGGTGATATGATCCTAAAATAGGATAGTATCTTTAATAACACCAAAAATCATCAAATTCAGAGAAAAAAGATTTATAAAAATATGTAAATTAAGCTTGGGTGCTCCTGTGAGTGTTATTCAAACGGCTTGGTGCTCCGTTGGCTCCGGCGGCTTGGTGTTCTTGCTGGTGCTTATTCCCTCCGACTCCATGACGTCGCCGGGTTTTGGGTAGGGGTATGGAAAGGAGGAGGAGGGAATAAGCTCCAGCAAGAGGCGTGAATAATTATAAGGTAACAGAGCTCCGAGTTGGATGATGCTCACAGGAGCGTCTAAGCTTGATTTACATATTTTTTATAAATCTATTTCCTCTGGATTTGATGATTTTAAGAGTTACCCAAGATAATATCCTGTTTCAGGATCATACTGCCGGCATGTAAGTGGGATTACCTAAAATCTACCTGAAGCAAGTGGTAGATTCCCTTTAAGTGTTTTACAACTCTGCTTCTGGGTTAAGTTTTCAGTAATCTACAGTTGGTATCATATCCATACAGACCAAAATGTGTGTATCAATGTGTTTAAATGTTATTATTAAATAAAATAATTTTTGGTATGGAAGGTCAGTTAAAAAGCTTCTCCAAAAGCACCCAATCTTATCTCTCCTGACCATAAAGTAGATATTATAGACAAGTGTATCTAATCGATCCATAGGATTTCCTCCTTTCTTTAGTTACGGCCCCTAAGATCAACACTTGGAAATTCCTAATGAAAAAGCGACGCTGATAGATTAATGACCGAATCTGCCCAAAAATACACCAATCAACACTTCATGCTCGGATTCTTAAATACCTTGGAGATAAGCTGACAAATATTTTTACACATTCTATGGGCGTCCGTTCTTTTCAGTTGACATTTTGACAGGTGGTTTCATGAGCTCTAGCCCCAATTTCAGTGTGAAGTTCAGGCATGGGGACAAGATAATGTTACAAATTAATGAACACTTGGGAAGACGAGTATGTGCTCCGTATTGTGCCAACTGTTTATAAAAATACACAGCAACTGCAATCTTGAAAAAACAGAGTTTAGTTTGCAGAGGGGAGAATTTTTATAACCTACTCGATACACAAGTAGTCAATGTTAATTGTGTAAGTGATTTTTTTTATAATTGTAACAGCAGGACACATAACTGCTTCCCTGTAAGTGACAATTAGTTGTATAATACATAATAAACTTATTGTAAAAATCAATAAAGATACATAGAAACTTTGGGGGATATTTATCAGGGCTTCTGCGCTACGTCACAAGCTTGCATTTGCGATAATTTGCCCAATTCGCGACCCTCAAGACAGGGGGGCGTGGGACGGCATAAAGGGACATGATGGGGGGGGTGCGGCCGGCCGGGTGGAGAGCGGGGCAAGTGGGGAGTGGCCCGTTTCAACAAATTTTCGGAGATAAACACTGTAGAGCTAAACACAGTGCAGGACCCCGCCAGATAGATCAAGAGGCCGGAGCACCGGCGTATGATAAATAACCCCTTATGTCTCTAGATTTATTTGTTGGTTAGGAATCCATCAATCGACAGCTAGAGACTTATAATTCTTGGCCTGCAGGATGGACAGTGTGATCATCCTTCTCTCTATATCCAAGAGTTAATAAGTATACAGTTAGGGAGGCAACATTTTCAGCTTCTTCATTATAACTGTGTGACAGGAGTCTGCCTAATCAGAAATAAAACTGATCTACCATCATTTTCAAAGATGTACATTGAGTGGTGGCCAACCGCCATTGAATTTAATGGAGCATTTTTTATGAAATTGAAGCTTACTAGAGTGCTATAACTAGAGAGCTATAACAGCTGATGGGGATGCCTGTGTTACACCAGTGATCTTCTTTCCTAAATAGGCCAGTAATCAAAAAAATCCTGGAGAACACCTTTACATTTTCAACTCCTGAAAGCTAAGAGCAAATTATACATACACAGTAAGTAAAACTTTACTTAAAAAGAAAATTGGTCACCAGCTTTTACCTCATTACACTACCAGCATCCTCAGGTCGGTCGTAACCTGTTTTTTTATAGAATTCCCGCTTCAATTTGAAATTTCTCCAATTTTGTTATTATTTCTACAGCACCTAGAAATATGTGCCTGGTGTCATATTGAAGATAATAATCTATTCTATTACATCACATAGTTGTGGTTCTGGTTCCATGAGCTACAGAACCAGAGATATGAGCAGTTAAAAAAATTGTCGGAAATGTAAGCTTCTGATAAAATCCAGTTTCTTTCACTGACTGTATATGGTGTTTTTATGATTGTTATTACTATTTTAGATGTTCTCATGTACCTTTCAGTGGTAGTCATCAAGTTTAAGTTATTTCTATTGCAGATATAGCAAGGCGGCCGTGATCTTTAAAAGTCAAAGTCCTAAAAGAAAATCTTTAGAAATCTCTGCAAGCCGCTGAGAGCAGGATCTGTTTGAATACAAAATAAATAAATCTCAGGATAAAATGAGAATGTTGACCTTGTTCCACATAGCCAAGCATTCTGTACGTCCACAATACCTGCCCTCGGAGTCGTATCACATTCCTGAAATTATGCCACTCCGTGCTACAATTCCATCTGTGCGAGAGAAAACTGTTTTTCTTATACGTCCTTCAACCTTATGTATAAATAGTTGGCATTGAAGGCAGACAATAAGCAATGCACATGTACATTAAGCCCCATGTGTGCCAAAGGCCTTGCCGAAAAGAAACAGACTAGAGAATCAATGCATAAATTAGCAAATAAAAATACTTATTTGTTGATGCCTTCAAAAATGGAACATATAGGAACACAGTGAGACGGGGATGTAACTGAAGTGACCTTCTACTTATGATAATTTACTGTATATTTCTATAGAGCAGATATTGTGCACTGGTCTGTGGGAAATAGGCATAGCAAAAAACATAAACTCCATTTTTAAAAAAAAAAAGGAAATAAGATTTATAAAATAACCAACAACAAATTACCGGTAAATTCAACCTTATCCTTATAGACAGTTGAGTGTCAGTCAACATGGAAGTGGTCACCATAAGCTTGAATGGTAAACCGGCTCATCCTGCTCCTACAGCCAATGTAGACGAGATTGTGGGGACTCTACACCAAGGAAAATGATAGAGTAAAGAATAGTGATAAGCGGATCTGAACCGCAATGTTTGGGCTCATGCAGAACATTGTAGGTTTGGGTACTCAGTTCGCGACACTAACCAAAAGTTTTGGTTTGTTATTCAGTTTATGAAGCTTCCTACCCCTGCCGCTAACCACACCACCAGCACCAATCACGGCATGTGCACCCCCATTAACTCTGGAATTTTCGCTCCTTAATTACAATGCAGGGAGCGTCGATCCTCAGAAAAATGTTGGCATGTATATGCCACTGATATTTAAAGGGTAACACTACCAATTGTGGATGTTACTGGTTGGGGAGAGCGTTTGTAGTTGGTACCCAGACTCAACAAATATTTCAGGTTTGGGTTCAGGTTAACTCGGCCGAACCCATATTTAAATGAGTCTGCTCAACCCTAGTAAAGAAGAATTGGAGCATCACATTTAAGAATGCTCAATCTTTTGGTTTTCGGCAGATAATCGAACTCCAGAGGTGTCTAGCAAGTCACACTAGAGGCTGGCCAGCATTGGCCAAAATGTTCCTCCCACACATGAGATGTATATCAGCCAGTCTAGACACTTTAGATGAGACTTGTTGACCATCTAATGTATGGATGTATGAAGGGCCTCCAGATGTCAGGAGAGATAAGGATTGTTTCCCCACAAGACTACTTTCATGGGGGAAAAAGGGAATAAGTCACAATATGACAATATATTGGAGGTATTTGTACATTGTGCCCTAACCATGATAAATAAATGGACTTTTAGTGCAGAATTCTATAGTATCTTGAACTTCCAAGGAACCATGTATGACCCCACTGCCCCGGCCGCAAAACTCAGAGCAGGACCTATACTTGTCCAATTTTGGACAGTCTTTATTAGGGTCTAGGGTCATTGGTGTGTGAATGCCAAAATGACAAAAGTTAATAATTGAAAAAAAATTAAAAATTAAAAAATTAAAATATATATATATAATTTTTATGAGGACCAAGAAGACCAAGAACAGACATATTAAAAACCTCACACAAGCCACAAACAGGCCACAGATCCCTAGTTTGTGGCCTGAGAAAATACATGTTCGTACGAAACTAGGGTTAGTCTTAGTACATACAGGGTTCACCAACCATGAGGTGAGTTGAGCCTATTGCCTTAGGCAGTACCATCTGCAGCAAGATGGGGGGGGGCAGCATCTGGGGTGCAGTCACTTTCTACAGAGCAGAACTTGACACTTAAAAATAGTTTCCTTCACACCTGATGTCCGCATGGGTATGGGACACTACACAGAGAATCCAGAAACTAAAAAAAATAAGCTGATATATTACTACTGTATGGAGTGGAGGGGGTAGAGTTGGCTCCAGGTATCAGTAGGCCCCTGGGCGACAGCTCCTCAGTGGGCCCCTTTGCAGTGAACTCATGTGGCAGCATTAACAATTGAGAAATTAAAACAGTCTCCTATTCCCTAAAACATTCCCTAGTTTTTTATTCCAAACAGCTTCGTTATGGTTCTTTTTATAAAAGTACCCTCATACGCTATGGATTCATCAGATACAGCCTTATGTGGGCCCCCAGCAGCTCTGGGCCCCTGCATTTGCCCAGTGCTGGCGCCGGCCCTTGTAGGGGGCACCACTCTATAGCTCTCCTCATGCAGCTACATAAGACTGTAAAGTAAGCAATCAGGGCCCGGTGTGGCCACTACTTCGGAACTCCATGTAGCCAAACCGTTGCGTGAATCTTCATAGAATCCTGGAACTATTGGTCCCACAACTTTAATGGCCTCATGGTTGTCTCTTACCCAATAAATGACCTTATACTGCTGCAGGCACAGAGGGCAAACATTACCTTCATCCACACAAACACCGAGTCCTGATAACATTCAGCAGTCAGTAACCCAAATTCAAACACTAAACTAATGGCCCGGGAGTCCCTTATCTGCCCCCTAATCTCCCCTTCCTCCATACATCACCCTGACAATTGTCTTTAAACATGCAAATAAACTTTAACACAGAGAGTGATCCAAATCTTTTGAAGCTAATCCACTGCAATAAATTAGCCGGGGAGAAGGAGATACAAGGAAGAAAAAGTTATTTATTTCGCTCACAGTTCGTTAATTGCACATTCCAGTGAGTGGGAGACAAAAAGTTTAGGACAAAAAGTTCAGTCCTCAGTGGCAGGAGTAGAGTCATTTACTGAAAGTACACAGAGCCTAATGCACATCCGCATAGAGCCAAGGACCTGGCTGTGCTTCCACCTATCTGACCATAGGAGAAAAATATGCAGTTTCCATGAGCATAATGCGGAGAGTTAAGAGCACAGCAGTGTGAGGACCCATCCACAGAGCATTTGGAGAAGCTACAATCCTGGAATGTAACTTCCTTAGTCTATGGACTAACAACATAGCCTCCCTTAAAGATGGCCATACCCAATAACACTTTGGAGGGTAGATATTACAGAGTACATCCTGATACATATATGAGAGCAGTGAAGGTGCTCCTATGACCTAAGTTGCCTTCTAGAGCTGAGCTAGAATTTAATCAAACCGAGACCCACAAACTGTTATCGCTCTGACCTTACTCGCAGGCTTAGGTCACCGGCTTCTTATGAGCCTGCTGTAGTCTTAGTTACAATATAGGGGCCCCCTGGGACAAGGGCCAGTGTGAGCCGATCCCATGTACAGCCTATCCCATGTACAGCTCTAGGACACACATCGCTGCCATATAATAAGTACAAAGCCCTCATCTACATCACACTGATGTAATATCAGGCTGACAAGCAAAGAAAGGAACTACAGGATCTGATCCTCGACAGCTCAGGAGGGTGACATCCAGTCCAGCTACACTCCACACACCGGAGACACATGGGAGATACTGTATACTTTCATGTAGGGACACATGGAAAAAAACACATAAGGATAACTTTCCATTCATAATGAAATACTCAACAACATGTAACATAACACAACACTGTGAAATGTATAACATGTTAATATACAAGTCTGTCTCATATCTATCTATCTATCTATCTATCTATTATCTATCTATCTATCTATCCATCTATCTCATATCTATCTATCTATCTGTCTCTCTCATATCTATCTATCTATCTATCTATCTATCTATCTATCTCATATCTATATCTATCTATCTATCTATCTCATATCTATCTATCTATCTCATATCTATCTATCTATCTATCTATCTATCTATCCATATATCTATCTATCTATCCATATATCTATCTATCTATCTATCTATCTATCTATCTATCTATCTATCTATCTATCCATATCTATCTATCTAATCAATTTCAGCTATAAGTAGTTTCCTTACATTCATTAGATATAATTTTACCTTACAATTACCTCAGTTATTACTGTTATGACCATTTTATTAACTTATATCTAGACTAGACTTTTTGGGCGCATTGGGATATTTGCACAATTTTTTTGCGCCTTTTCCCAGCAGCGCTGGAGTTCTCCGTGTACTAGTAATCCAGGTTTGCGCCTAATTTAACTTTGTATTTCTTCTGCTTCCAGATGTTTGCGCCTGATCTAACCATCTATCTATATATAGTCTATTCTATATCTATCATCTATCTATATATAATCTATCATCTATCTATATAGTCTATCCTAGATCTATCATCTATCTATATAGTCTATCCTATATCTATCATCTATCTATATAGTCAATCTATTCATCACCATATAGCGTTATATACTTCCAAAATGAATGAAGCAGAATTTCCTTTTTGGGACTCCTATGACCCCGCTCCCTACACTACAAGGTTTTCCATGCTTCATTTACTCATTTATTCCTCATCCTGGAAGAAAACTCTGTGTCTCACTGACACCAGAAACTATTCTGCCCTCCTCCCAAAGGGAACACCCCAAACTCTACTAAACTTTTATAACATCTTAAAACTTTACACTGTGACCCCCATAGGACACGGAACGGTTTATATTTTATTTTGTCTGTGTGCGACCCGGGGATATTATATATCGGGATTGTACCTTCAGCTTTCCTGTCTTTCCATATAGGATTACTATAAGTTCTGCACCAAGTATTATCTGTGTCTCTACACTTGGGAGTTGGGGGATGGTTTCCTGTTGCCCCCTTCCAATGGGGGTCTAATTACAACCTCAGGCTACACAACAAACACTACAGAGGAATAGCTTGTCGCTTCAGACTTGTCCTGACAATTGGGACATCCATGTCCAGGTTGTCCCCTGGATTTTGTTTAGGTTGGGAGAGAAGGTAAAGCTTATTCTACCTGATCCTAAACTTATGTAATCATCAGACTCATTCCTAACATGTGTAAGAGAATCTTAGATCTGACCCCCAGCAGAAATCTTGTAGCCCCCCCAGTCCCCTGCGCTGACCTGCCAGGCTACCCCTTCCATGGCCGCTGTAGATCACAATGCACAATACGCCAGGGCTGAAGGGGGATCTCATTAACAGTTCTCTGACCAAGGTATTAAGTAGGTAATTAGGGTTGATTATAGGATTATGACACTAACATGAATGCTCCAGGGAACATGAGACACATAGAACATTCAAAAGCACCTTACTGAAGATTGGGAGGCTATAGGGTGCCTATCGGCCTCTCCCTTCCTCTCTGGTGTGATTTTATTTTAACAATCTGGGAAACCTATGGAAGTCATCTAAGAACAACGCGTCCGAAACGCGTGGGATGATTTGTCCTATGTAATATTGTCTGCTGTGACTTTTAACAGATTGACGATAAAGCTAAGTGAAATTTGAATTGGAGGTGATAGTGATCTAGTGATCCATTTTTTCGGATATACCCTATGGAAGTCTCATAGCTGCTGCACAACCTCTTTGACCAATGAATAAGGCTACCTCTTTATTGGAGGGCAAACAACGGATCTGTGATCATCAGCGTGTAATCAGTTTCTGAGCAGTATGTCCGCAAAAGTGGTCCGAAACGCGTGGGATGATTTGCCTTATGTGCACTATCGTGTACAGCAACTTTTTATCGATCTATAGTAAAGCTATGTGAAGTATGTCATCTTTCCAATAAAAAAAAACGGAAGGGAGGCAAATGATGTCCCAAACAATTGAATAAGCGTGACACGATTGTGTTAAATAGCAACAAATCGCCAAATTACGGAACGCAAGCGGATGACACGTGTGGTGACTGTATTTTTTCACGTCCCCATAGACTTCTAGCCGCACACATGGGCAGTGATAGGGATTGCCATGAGTTTTCTACAGCCCCCACACGTTCGTGTGCACGGGGACATTATAACGAATGTGTCAGCGCAACATCCGCAAAAAAAGTAACAGCACATGAGTGGGAATAACGTTTGTGTGCCTGGAGCCGCAGCAAGTTATTCTGCAGCAGAGTCCATTCATTCCATCAGTCACATTGTAACTTTCCAGAGTGATACAATAAATATATACAGTATATACCTCCCCCCATCCTATCCATACCTGATGAGATGCATATTGATCCACACAGCAGGAGAAGGTAAGCGAATGCAGCAATCATTGTAGTCCAGTATTCTCAGCTATGAATCTCATAACAGGAGGAAAACCCAAAAATATGGTTTATAAACCCAATAATTCCTTGTGCAAGAATTGTATATCCAGTTAAGCTTAATATAAGCAAAAGCTTTCTTTAAGATCCCAATGTGGAGGGGGCATTGATGAGAACTTCCAAAAATACTGAAAACCCACAAGAACTAGAGGAAGAAGCGATTCTCATAATCTCCCAAACTCTCAGATACAAATAAAGCAGGACCCGACTTCTTGTGTAGAGTGTGAGTTCTTCAGCCAAGGGGGGAAAGCTCACATGCAAATAGCCAAGTAGTCCTGAGCTTGAAGTCTAGCAGCCACCCTTTGTGTGCCAGATCCCTACTAGCATTTCTCCCATCCCTCAGATCCCAGGGCTCAGCAACTTCTCCAATCCTTTTCCAGACTTGATCCTTCTTTGTAAAACAGGACAGGAGGAGGCAGTGGTCTTAGGGGATGCTGACAATCCACTTGGTCTTCCAGATTTGGGGAGGCTTGAGAAGTTTGCAGAGTCTTGTGTTTATCCCTCCTGTCTCCTGCTCAGATCGGAGCAGATCCCCATTTCATTCTAACCATGAGACTCATGCAGCTCCCAGGCTTAAAGGAGCCGCCTACAATCTCCTGCTCTTTTGTTGTTGATACACATGGAGCTGGGAGTCAGGCTCGATGCTGCCATCTACTGCTCAGAGCTGCGCACTGCTGGCGCTTCCAAAGTCCATAGGTCTCCCTATGAATATGCAGCTTATTATGCAGCAGCATGTAAAATAGTTACATGTTTATTATGTTGTGTAGGTTTATTATTTTATTATTATCAACTAAACAGGAAGCCAAACACATAAACCAAGTCATTAATTCCTAAAATCCATACTAAAGCCTCTGACACTCAGGTTATCATGACTGCCCATGCCCGATGGGGGTAACTAGTGCTACAAGGGGCATAAATTGAGGGGGTTCACCTTCCCCATATGAGGAATACATATATCATTGAGGGGTAGGCACAGATTTCGCACTAGGGCCTGGGAGCGTCAAGTTACACCACTGAGCACCAGGGCCACCACTAGCAAAACAAAAATGTTGGAGCGGCACCGTGGAGAAAATAATAGGGTGCAGGTCTTCGTAGGGATCCGACAACCCCTCCAGCAGTAGTACCAGGCAAACAGATGAAGCAGCACTCCAAAAAGGTAAGTGAAAAGTGTTTTTTATTCCACCACGCTTGAGAATGTCTTTATAGAAAAGACGAAACGTCGCATCCCTGGTGGAATAAAAAACACTTTTCACTTACCTTTTTGGAGTGCTGCTTCATCTGTTTGCCTGGTACTAGGGCCACCACTAGGATGTTTGGGGCAAATTCTGTCTCCCCCCAACCCCCACAGAATGATATTCTGGCCATATACACTGTAAGTTCCCTGCTCCTTGGGGCCCCTTGAACACAGTCACACTAAACCCCCCTGATGGCGGCCCTGCTGAGCACTAACTATAGTAATTTAGTTCAAGTCCCAGGGTCAACATCTGCAAAGAGTTTCTATGTTCTCTCCGTGTTTGGGTAGGTTTCCTCCGGTCCCACACTCCAAAAACATACTGGTAGGTTGATTAGATTGTGAGCCCCATTGGGGACAGGGACTGATTTGCCAAACCCTGTGCAGCGCTGCGTAATCTGTGTGCGCTATATAAATAAAGAATTATTATTATTATTATTATTTACATAAGCGCTGATGCACACAGATCAGATATGCAGCCAGCATGACCAAGATTCCACAGGACAATCTCCGTCAACTCCATAGAGATGAGCAGGGTAGCCCGTGCAAGCGTGATCGGCTGCTCCGTTCATCTCAGGCTGCAATGGGGGTACATCAGACCCCCGTTCTTGTGATCCATGGGGGTCCCATCACTGAGAACCACACCAATCAATAATTAAGACCCTATCCTGTGCATGGGGCCTAACTTGCTTTATGGGAAAACCCCTTTAAGGAAATCTACCATCAAAATCCATCATGATAAACCAGGGACATTACTCATAGATCCAGGCACCGGGACTGTGGTAATCTCCTTATATTTGTTTTCCATGATCTCCTTTCTTCTAAAAGCAACTTTTATATATATTTTAATGAGCCTGAGGGGCTCTGGTGGGTGTTTCTACTGCAACTCAGTACTGTCACTTCACAGGCTGTTACAATGAGCAGAGCAGGTCTCCCCTCCCCCTGCACTTACTGCTGCTGCTAGATTGCAGAGGCAGGAGGGAGAGAGCAGGTGGTTGGGTGAGACATTATCTGCTCATTGTAACAGCCTGTGAATCTGCAGCACTTAGGGGCTCTTCCATAAATCTTTTAGGCTTGATAGCGTTGATTTTAGAAGGAAGGAGAACAGGGATAACAAATATAAGAAGATTACCACAGTCACGGTCATGATGGATTTTTATGGTTGATTTTCTTTTAAAGAAACACTCCAGATAAAGCTAATCCTTTAAATCATGCCTGATGCAGGGCCTGAAGGGAGGAGCATGTCTCATGTTCATTGTATTCCTGGACCGGGAGTCCTGCTCCTCCCTTCAGGCTCTGCACAAGGTATAATTCAATGAATCAGCTGTGAGTGGAGTATCCCTTCAAGGATACCTTCATACGACTTGCCAATTCTTGACAGTGTTTTTCATAGCTGAAAACTTAGGCCTCTTTCAGACTTGCATTTTTCACGCGCGTGTTCTGCGAGTGCTATTGACGTACAGAACGCACTCTGACTCATTGTAATCAATGGGCTTTTTCAGACCTGCATTTTTTCATGAATGCTCTACTTTTGCAAGTCAAGCACATGAAAAACAAGTCTATTGAGACGCATCAAAAACGCATCGCACTCTGAGACACATGCAAGTCCAAGTGCAAGTGCGTTTATCAGTCCTGATTGTAAGCTTTGTGTCATAGACTGTAAGCTCGTGTCATAGACTGTAAGCTCTTGTGCCATAGATTGTAAGGTTTTATATCTTAGGCTCTTGTGCCATAGATTGTAAGGTCTTATATCTTAGGCTCTTGTGCCATAGATTGTAAGGTCTTATATCTTAGGCTCTTGTGTCATAGACTGTAAGCTCTTGTGTCATAGACTGTAAGCTCTTGTGTCATAGGTTGTAAGCTCTTGTATCTTAGATTGTAAGCTCTTGTGTCATAGACTGTAAGCTCTTGTGTCATATATTGTGAGCAGGGTCCTCACTGCTATTGTTTCATCTGTATTTGGATATGATGGCGCTATATAAATAAAGATTTACTATCAAACAATTTATTTAATTTTGCTAATTTAACACATCTGCATTCTATGGTTTTTCCATAAAAATCATAGGGGGACATTAATCATAGTCTGTTAGACTGTTTTGAGCGTCTTTTAGCGCAAAAATCTGGCGCATCACGGCAAAGTTCGGCACTTAGTGGTTCTGAGTCCCTGCGCCTTATCTGACATAGTGAGAGCCTCCTATACAGATGTTTGCGCGGGATCTATCACTAATTTGCGCCTAAAAAGGCACAAAATAGGCGCAGAAAATGCACCTCCTCTGAGCAGGTGCACTTCCAAAAAACTTCCCTTTTCATTACTAAAAACATACATTTTAGGTTCCCAAATGAAAAATTTCCTCTATGCAACATGGAAAATACTTCGGAGCAATTTTAAAATGTAAAATTTCTCCAGTAACGACTTCATCATTGTCTATAGGATCATCTCTGGGAGGGATTATTGTCTTATTGTACAGATCTGAGAATATTATCAGTCTCCATTTACTGTACATTATAATAAAAAAGGAAAAGACTCATCTGAGCAAAATTTTTTTTTTTTTACATCTCTGTAAGTTTTAGTCCCTGCAGTTACATCACAATGATAGGTTTTTTTGTGCAGAGATGACGCCCTGAACATTCTGTCACCTTTTCTCAGTCTCCTTTCATTATTGCTCACAAATGAGATCTCACAATTTGAGACAAATTTGCCGCTAATTTAGGCGCAAATGAATCGGACCTGAGACAATTCCAAAGTGCATTTACTAAGGCAGAACTAGATCCATCATAGATCAGGAGCCAAAAAGAAGAGCAAACCAGGCGCAAAAATAGGCGAACCTGAGACCCACTATGATTAATGTCCCCCATAGACAACACACGACATGGAAAAACTGATTTATAATACTTTATGCCTCCACTTTTTTAGTTTTACGGTCTTTTGGATCTTGAAAAAATACAGATGTCTCAATGCCATCCGTGCTGTTTGTACTATGTGGATTTGTGAATAAGCCCTAAACTGTGCCGAATTTTTTAAATGTGATCAAAAATAGTCCAAAAACGTATAACCCAAAGAGGGAAAGTATTGAGATACTGCGGCAATTGCCCAAATAAATGTCTCAATTTTTCTCAGTGGAGTAATCTTCTACCTCCTTCGAAGATGGAGAATCAGCAGCAGATGATCCTGTGTGTCCTCGTCCTTAAGCTGAGCCGACTGCTTCATAAACCGTTAGTATAAGGCCGAGGCTTCATGGTGACAATAGTATTTTTGATGAGGAAATTGAATTGTGATTCCCACTGGGAACCAGGACCGATGTGCGGGATCAATATGTGCAGCAATCTGTGGGACACATTATCTGTATAGAAGAAACTGCGGCTCTGGATACATTATGCAGGACACAAATCCACTACTACATGCAGTCATATTCCTGGCAGGGGATCACACAACATTTTACCAGCTCATCATATGGGAAAAGTCGCTGGTCACTGTCTAGTCCAACTATAGAAATATATACAGTATATACTTACAAAGGGGGTTCATACTTAGCACGATGTTGTGTAATTATACAGAGAAGAAGCTGTAGCTTTTTGCAATATCCCTTTGAATGTATTAAAACACATTAAAATGTTTTATACTTTATCATTACAAATCAATTATTTGACAGTTATCTACTAGTGTAGTCAGGATCCCTCCATGACCGGGTTTACAGTGGTTTGTTCCAGATAGAAACACTCATTTAAGAAGCAATGCCCTGCACATTTTGGAATAGACCATTGTACACAGTTTTGAGGGGTTCTGACTACACAGTCAGTTAGCTGAGGATTTTGTTGTTTCGTTACAAAAAGTAATTACTTAAAGTCTATTCTTATAGACATATCCAGTGTTGATCAATGAAAGAAAAAGAGAACACAGGCCAGAAAACTTATCATGTATAAGGGAAATTTTAGTGACCCATTGTTATATCCCCTTGTGTTCTCTACACTTATATAACACAGTTTTCAACGGGAAAAGAGAAAAAAATTGTCTATTTATCTAAATATCTATTATCTATGTAAATATCGATCTATCTAAATATATATTATCCATCTATCTATCTCCTATCTATCTATTTATCTATCTATCTATCATTTATCTATCTATCTATCTATCTATCTATCTATCTATCTATCTATCTCATATCTATCTATCTATCTATCTCATATCTATTTATCTATCTATCTATCTATCTATCTATCTATCTATCTATGTATCTATGTATCTATGTATCTATCTATGTATCTATCTATCTATCTATCTATCTATCTATTTATCTACCTATCTATGTATCTATCTATCTATCTATCTATCTATCTATCTATCTATGTATCTATCTATCTATCTATCTATCTATCTATCTATCTATCTATCTCTTATCTATCTATCTCATATCTATCTATCTCATATCTATCTATCTATCTATTAATTATCTATCTATTTATCTGTCTATTTAAGTTAGGAAAGTTCAAGGCAGCACTGTGCATGTGAAGCTTCAACAAAGAAGGAGGGCAGGGTCAGCAGGTCAAGGCAGGACCTCTAGTAGCTGTGTAGAAGAAAAGCAGGCAGCACTTCCAAAATAAATCCAATCAATGTGAGGTTTATTCAAGTGACGTTTCGGTGTAGAATGCACCAAAACATCATCACTTGAATAAAACTCACCCTGATCTATCTATCTCCTATCTATCATCTATCTATCTATCTATCTATCTATCTATCTATCTATCTATCTATCTATCTATCTCATATCTATCATCTTTCTATCTATCTATCATCTATCTCATATCTATCTATCTATCTATCTATCTATCTATCTACCTCCTATCTATCTATCTATCTATCTAGCTCATATCTATCTATCTATCTATCTATCTATCTATCTCATATCTATCTATCGATCTATCGATCTATCTATCTATCTCATATCAATCTATCTACCCCATATCTATCTATCTATCTCATATCTATCTATCTATCTATCTATCTACCTCCTATCTATCTATCTATCTATCTAGCTCATATCTATCTATCTATCTATCTATCTATCTATCTATCTATCTATCTATCTTTCTATCTATCTATCTATCTATCTATCTATCTATCTATCTATCTATCTATCTACCTTTCTATCTATCTATCTATCTATCTATCTATCTCATATCTGTTATCTATCTATGTGCAGAAAAGCAGCCAGCATTCCAGTATCCAGATTCAATAAAAGGTGAAGGGCCACATTTATCACTTTTGTGCGCCTAAGTGTAGTAATTGCGCCTAAATTCGGGCGCACTGTTTTGCCAGAATTATCACAAGCTACAACCATCTGTGATAAGTATATTTTCTGCCTCTTATTAATCACTTTACTTTAACACAGTTTAGGCGCAGTTTAGGCGCAATGTTAGATTTGGGCAGTTACATGTCATCCTGCTACAAGCTCCTCTCTGCTTCTCCCACAGCCCAGAATGAAGATAACACTCACAGCAGCACCCAGGTGTGTGACACCCTGCACCCAGTGACCTCCTCAGCAGTGGCTTCTCCTGGAGGGGATCCCCCAGTGCTGGTCTCCTGCTGCACCCCTGTAATTCTGCACAATATCCCCCTCAGACACACTGGTGATACTGTGCAGAATTACATGGGGGACACTTGTTTGTAGTATCTGCAAGCTTCTGCAGACTTGTGCAAACTTCTCCTCTCTCTTGCTGTGAGCTCAGCGTTTTGCAGAATATTTAGTAAATAGAAGGTGATGAACTGTAAATAGAGTCTGCAGCTCCTGTCTGTAATGTATCTCATGTATCTATTATATGTTCCAGTGTCTGCCTGAGCTTTGCTGCTAGAAATGAGCTCTTCTGCAAAGGGGCTCAGTGCTTTCTTCTCAGATAACGCCACCTTCGGGCTGGAGTGTTTTTGCGCCCGTTTTTGCGCCTAAATGCAAAAGTCGCACGTGATGAATATTATTAGGCGCAGCAAAACATCTGGAATTGAACGATAGATGAGGGAAAGGTGGTTATTTTTGCTGCGCGGCTAATTTGACGTTTAATCGCAAAAATGGCGCAAAAACGGTGCGCCTAAACGAAAAGGCGCAAAAACAACAGAAAAAACAAGTGATAAATGTGGCCCGAAGTTTATTCAAACGCGGCAATGTTTCGGTGTTTTACATCTATCTATCTATCTATCTATCTATCTCATATCCATCTATCTATCTATCTATCTCCTATCTATCTCCTATCTATTTCTATCTACTGTATATACATTTCAATCATCATCAATTTCCCCTTACACATACAAATGAATATAATTACTCACTTTTTACTTTATAAAACAATTACAAATGTATCTGTGATGGATTAAAGAGTTGTTTAGGGGGTCAGTTAAGGTTTCTGTCTCTTGTAGTACAAGACATTGCTACATTTTGCTCTATACCTTTATCAGAAGTGCTAAACCTTCAATGAAACCCGGACCTAACATTAAGATTTCTGCAATTTTGGAAGTAATTATACATCTATATCCTACACAAGGTCCTATCTGTCACCCCTGACAGGGTCACTGGAGTGATGAGCAGTGTGGATACAGTGAGAGATAGGGGCGGGTGACCTGAGCACAAAGCTTTTCATGTGTTACCAGCACGAGTGGGTGCTAAATAGCCCCTATCATGACAACTGGGTGTCACCAAGCAGCACATGTCAGTGTGAACATAGTTTGCGCCTTTGAAGTAAAAATATTAGTTAAATTATAATGACAGCCTGTGATATGGACCTGTGAAACCATAGCACATGGGTGCAGGATTACTGACCCTGTCCTAAGACTAAGAATAGACATAAAGTGGTCACATTCTATCGTAGCGATTTGTAGTGGAAGAAAAATCTTTTTTAAATTTACATCAATATTTATCACTAATGACAGAATTTTGGTGCAATTCGGGTGCATGATATTGCATCTTAGAGGACATCTATCACCAGATCAAGGATTGTGAACCAAACATACAGCCATACTGGTGTGCGGCCCCTCTGGCAGGATCTGCTGTCCTTTTAGCTTCTTATGCCCTTGTATTTAAGAAAAAAGGGCTTTATAAAGTATGTAAATGAGCCTAAGGGGCTCCAGGCTCCATGGGAGACTAATTTGCATAATTTTCTAAGCCTTTTTTTTGTAAAAAACAGAGTCTAACAAGCCAAAAGAAGAGCAGATCCTGCCAGAGGGGGCACACACCAGTATGTCAGTGTGCTGGGTTTACAATCCTTCATCCTGGTGATAGATGTCCTTTAAGTTCTAAGTTACTACAGTTGGATGCAAAATGTATTTTGTTTTTTATGTGATAGAGCAACAAAAAGTATCAAGTCCTTATAAAGTGTAAAGTAATGATATGTTCTTTTATGATATTAAAAAACTGAAAAGTGTGTTGTGCACTCCTGTACCCTGATACTTTTAGATAAAATACAGTGGCCCACATTTATCAAAACTAGTACTATTTGCAGTTTCCCTGTGGACTGTGCAGGGGGCGCAAGATTCATCAAACATTCATCATGAATCTGGCGCCCCCTGCTTTGCTCGGGAAGTATGCACCACTTTTTTGGTGCACTTTGTTCATGCTGCACAATTTCGGTGCAAGTCAGTAATAAATGTGGCGCAAACTCCGACTAAGCAGTAACTTGCCCCTTTAGGTGCACATTTTTTCTGCCTTGTTGGACACAGCGCAGCTGAGACACAAAACTGGCACAGAAATATATACTTCATAAAAACTGGCACAAACACTTTAATAAATGTGGGTCATTGTATTGATTTGTCCCTTTTTGCCCCCAAGCTGCAAAGCCCATAGCATTTTCCACTAAGCCTAACCCTACACTGCAAAGCCCTACTCTTTTTCTACTAAGCCCCACCCCCATACTGTAAAGCTCCATTCATTTGCCACTGAGCTCCGCTCAGCTACTGTACTGCAAAGCCCCACTTCTTTTTCACTAAGACCCGCCCCTTTATTGCAAAGCCTCACTCGTTTTTCACCAAGCCCAACCGCTGTACTGCAAAGGCCTTTTATTATTCATTTTCTGTTAAATCCACCCGTTTGTTTCAAGGTCCTACTCCCTTTCCACTATCCACACACCTATACTGCAATAGTGCACTCCTTTCTACTAAGCTCAACTCTAATACTGTTAAGCCCCATTTCCTTTCTACTAAGCCCCACCTCTATACGGCAAAGCCCCACTGCTTTTCCACCAGGATCTATCCCTATACAGCAAAGTGTCACTCTTTTCCCACTAAGCCCCACCCCTGTACTGCAAAGCTCCATTCTTATCCACTAGGACAGTGATGGCGAACCTTTTAGAGGCCGAGTGCCCAAACTACAACAAAGACCCGCTTATTTATCGCAAAGTGCCAACACAGAAATTTAATTTGTGATTTATACTCCCTTCTCTGTCACAGTTTTCATTGATACCAGCACCCTGAGTACACCAATAAAGCAGAAAATAGTCCCAGGTAGAGCTGTCACTTTAATATAGCTCTGTGCACAGCAAGTCCTTGGCTGTCTGGGACTGCAGGAAGATACCTGCAGTCATCTCTGGTGATGGCCTGAGTGCCGACAGAAAGGGCTCCGAGTGCCACCTCTGGCACCAGTGCCATAGGTTAGCCATCACTGCACTAGGACCTATCCCTATACTGCAAAGCTCCATTCTTATCCACTAGGACAGTGGTCCCCAAACTACGGCCCGCGGGCCACATGCGGCCCGCGTACCGTTTTAATCCGGCCCCCGCCACATCCAGCTCTCAGAGCGCCCCCGGCGGGTTGCGGCAGGAGCCTCCGTCCGTTCGGACAGGAAGCTCCTGCCCGTCACTGAATAGTGCTCGTTGCGGTCGATGTGGCCGCTCGAGCACTATTATTGCAGGTGGAGTGATGTGCCCAGAAGACAACCCCGGCGCACATCGCTCCTTGAACCTGGATGCGCGGCCGCGTGATTACATCATCAGGCAGCAGCCCGAAGAATGAAGACGCGGGAGCCGCTGCCAGAGGTGAGTATAGTTTTGTTTTTTTGTTTTTTTTACCAGCAGCAAATACTTTGTGGCGCCCAGGGCCTCATAGAAAATAATTAACGATGGAGGGGGCATCATAGAAAATAATTAACGATGGAGGGGGCATCATAGAAAATAATTAACGATGGAGGGGCACCATACAAAATAACTAACGATGGAGGGGGCACCATACAAAATAATTAACGATGGAGGGGGCACCATACAAAATAACTAACGATGGAGGGGGCATCATACAAAATAACTAATGATGGAGGAGGCATCAGAAAATAATTAATTACCACCCCCCCAAGCCTTAAAAATAAACTAATAGTACTCAACCCTACCGGCTCCCCCATGTCCCCGTTTGGCTGGTCCACGTCTTCTTCCTCTCTGCGGCCCTCCTTTTTTCTCTCTTCTCTATATGACGCGCCATGTTTTCCAGCAGGCGATCTATGACGCGGCCGCTGGATGGACGTCATAGAATGAGCCGAAGTCATATAAAACTAATGAATTTATTAATGAATAATATAAAATATAAAATATTATATTTTTTTTTTTGTCCAGGAAAAGGTCAGAGAGGATCTTCTATTTGTTCAATTTTTATTTCAATTTTAATCGTTTCAGTGAAAGGTTGCTTACAAACCACGATATATAAACGTGATGATTATGTAGTCATCTGACCAGGTGCAGAATTAGCATAATGTTTGATTCTGTGATCCTATAAGTATTATATTCATCTCCTTTTTTTTCTACCTCATACATGCATAAGTACTAATGTAAAACTCGCCAGTAGCGAAACTCCACTGAAAGAAAAAGTATTGAGTTTCCACGGGTTTGTACAAAAGGAAAGGACAAGAACCTCACATCAAGTGTTTAAATGGATTTTTCCCTCTTGTTTTTTTTTATAAAGAAATAAGGAGAATGATATTTTCAAAACCAGGAGGGAGCGCTCCCCATTGTTTGCATTGTCCTTCTCAGGACACTGGGGGAGGACGTATAGCCGGCACAAAGTTCTTTGTACAGCAATTTCCTGAAACAACTCATGACATTATACTACACTCTCTATAGAGTTCATGTCATCTTGTGGAAGGTGAATAGGTTTATTCTAGATACAATTGTACTTTAATACATTGACTTTGTATGCAGACTTCTATAGCCGGGCTTTAATATATATTCATTTAAAACAAGGGCTGTGCACGGGTACACGAAAAACCTGTGCCTATTTATTTAAAACTATATAGAAGACTGAGTCAATGTATTTGTAATAAACCTTTTCTAGCAGCAAATAAAGTATAGTGTGTAGTAATGTGCAGTTGCATGCATTACATGCCTCTTAGAGTAGCCTTTGTCATTGGCTTTGTATTTTATAAGGAATGACTTTAGGACGGAGATAAGGCGCGAAATTGTCTTTTTTTTTATCTTTTATGGAAAACAAGTAGTCGGCGGGTTTTTCAATGGAAGGAACGGATGGAGGAATGGTTCTGGTCATGTAGCGAAATATGTCACATTGGTAGATGTTTTTTCGTTATTATAATATGGTTTTGCTTACAGTATCTCCACTATGCATATTATGGTGTTATCCCACCAAAGGCACTTATAACCGATCCCACCAAATAAAGGATCAGATTGCTGAAGGGGAGCCTGTGCTTAGACCCTTAGTGACCATTTACCCTCCAATGCTTACCCATTGCACACGTATTAAAATATTTATCATAACTAGGCATGATAGGACACTTTTAAGGCTAAAGAAAAACCAGACCTTAAGCCAGAGAGAAATTTGGTGTTTGGGTTCGGCTTAACCCCAGCGAGAACACCCACAATCGTGATGCACTGATCAAGGATATTAATCATGTAAAAAACTGCGTGCCTGTTGCCATTTTCCCTAGGATAGTGCTCGCAAATGATGTTGCATGACTTTTGCGGCAGCAATAGTGTTCACATTCAGGGTTCAACTTTGTTTCAAAGCTTGGCAGGGAAGGCCATCCACAACCTATGACCTTTCAAAACCATCACTGATCTAATCAACCTTTACCATCCACCCCATGTCTCATATCGTGCTGAAAACTTTATGAATCACTCTCCTACTCTCCGTCAATCTCAAATGTCTCCCACTGCATCCGCGTTGTATTTTTCTACAGTGTTCCCCAACCTACAACTTCAGCCGTAGCCTAAAAAAGTAGCCTTGTGGTCCCACATTTTTTTAGCTTCTTGGTGGGTCATCATGAAAGAAATCTATTACATGTCATCGCATCTGGCACATCAAAAAAGACATACAGTTGGAACCACTAATGGTGACCATCGCCAACCTACTGATTTATCTGGGAGTAGCAACCATCTGATGTACATGCTCAGCGAAGGTTCAGCAAAATGAAGGGGCATGTTGAAACTTCATAACTGGCCTCATCCTTATCTCCGCTAAAAGGGTCAGTATATCAACTTAAAAATGTTTGGTTTGGCTTGGCCAAATTCATTTTTTTTATTTTAAACTTCAACAACATTCAAGGTTGTGCAGCAAAAAAGTGGACAATTTTTCTTTCCATTTATTTGCTATGTCTAAAACTTGGCAAAACCATAGTGCAATGTTCTGTGTTTTGTATTTTTTTCTAGGAGTATTCGCTCTTTTGCTTTTTTTTTACAAAATAGTATAGAAATTGCTTAGAGTTTAGACTAGTTAAAGTTAAAATGTGTTGTTGTGGGCTGCAAAAAATGGCAGGTCTGTCAAGACTCATGAATACAAAACGTTGGTTGTAAAAAGGGGCTTTGAAGGGGTTTTTTCCCACAGGTTAGGGCGCGCAAACTTGCTGATCAGTGCAGGTTCGTGATAAGACAAACCAAGGATCATGAGGTATGGGGAGGTCCGATGTGTACCCCTGTCGCACCCCGACGATAACCAGAGGAGCTGGTCTCGATACGCGGCAGGCAACCCTATCACCTCTATCGAGATTGCTTCAATGAGTTTCCGAAGCTACCCAACTCATCTGGGGAGTGATGGGGGGACCCCCAATCTCCGTCACGTAATCGTACCCCGCGATATCGTGTTCTGTGGGGTCTCATCACGGAAACCCCACCGATCAGCAAGTTAGACCTTGTGGATTAGGGCCCTAACTACTTCACAAAAAAAGTATTATTTGTTCAATAACAAATGTGTACAAAGTTAAAAAACCCAAGGCTCCGGTTGACTGGTAGATGATTGTTGATAGGCGACCTCCGAGCATTTCTATAGCAAGTGTAGAACAACTTGGTATAACTTTTAATATCTGGTGAAATTGAGGTTATTACTGAGATTCTGGTGACCTCCGATAAACATGTAAATAATAACTTGGTGTTTAGTAAAACAATCTATTAGAATAATTCTAGTTAAATCACAGATTCCTTATGACTTTGATTTCCGGCCAAGGATTTGAAATCTGGGGTCTCTAAAAACCTGTGTTGTTTTCAGACTCTGTTTTTTTCAAGATGTTGATGTGTTTATCATTTAATTAAATTATTCAGGAGGATGCCCATGGTTGTGGATTCAAACAGCAGAACTTATCACCTTGATTCTCTGTGTGACATCCACTGTTATATGCTAATTCTTGTGATACTTGATCCATACACACATGTACACCCATTTTGCTAGTAAATCCGATGAATATCTGAGAAAATGAAGACAAAGTATCTGCAAAAAGTTTCAGTTTCCATTAGTGTCTCTCTTTATACATTGGAATAAATTTGTTATCTTAATATTAACTCTTAAAAGGAAACAGTTGTCGTTAATGGATAGAAGCTCTTGACATATGGACATTTACAGAGTATGGGGTCTATGGAGGGTAGTAAAGGGTCTCTGTAGTGGTCAATCTAGATTATTCTTTATCTTCTGGGTAACCCACTTCTAGCATTGCCGTGTTGTAAGGGGAGGGAAAAGTGTTCAGGGGGCTATTATGTTCAAAAATAAATACGGATCGTTTTGTGTTTTGAATGTCAATCTGTTACTTTAATTTTAATATTTTGATAATTTAAAAAAAAAAAAATTACTGTTTTTTCTTTTTTTTTTCCAATATTTCTTTAGACCTCTAGGGTACATTAAACCCTAATGGTTCCATTGTTCACTACCATATTTCGCGACGGTCATGGTTAAAAAATCTACAGAACCATGGCAGCTGCTGGTGTTGAGGAAGACCCGAGCTGTCATGGCAACCACGATTGCGACCCGGGGAGCAACGATCTGAAGAAATAAATGGCAGTGCCCATCCGTCTGCTCAATGTTTTAAAGTACCGCCGTCGCTTTTGGGTGCGGCGGCGCGGAGATCGATGATGAGGTTGACACCCGCGATCGGTTGACGCAAGACTGTGGGGTGTAGCGATGGGCTTGCTGCCATATTCAGCAAAGCCATAATCCTGTATGAAGAGGGGCTCAGCCATTGAGCCTCTTAAATACACCCTTCAGCAGTCTCGCGCGGATATATCCGTGGCAAACAAAGCGTTAAGTTAAAGGGGTTTAGAGGAGTTAATTCATCAAGTCCAAAGCCCACATCTGAGACCCACATTTTATTATCGAGAAATAAAAAAAAGGTCTCCAATCCTGTCACTCATCCCATCATTGAAGTGGAGAGATGACCATGTGTCTCTCAGAAAACCAATTTTTCAAATAGTTAATTTATATACCTCCCTTGGATATAGGGGATGAGAATATTGGTCGTTGACCACCTCTCCAATAAACTTTGTATGTGAGGGGGGGGATGCATGGTTTAATTTGAGTTTGTATAATGGGATCTTTATGACTAAACCTTAAATAAACCATAATTATATTTTGAGGACTGACCACCCAATAAATCTGTGTTTTCCGAATGTTTGGTTGTCTCATATTTTATAATGAGGAAGCTTGTTGAAAAACAAATACCGTATATTTTCTGGACATAAGAGCACTTTTTTACCCCCAGAAAATGAGAGGGAAAAGGGAAGAAAAAAAAGTGTGGTCTGATAGTCAGATGTAGGGAATGGGGGCCTCTGGCTGCGCTGGCTCTGCCATAAATGGTGGAAGTAAGCGCAGCCCTTCCAGTTGAAGCGGCATCAGCACAGCCGCTGCGCTCTCTCCTTTCCTCAGCCCTCCAATGCTGGAGGGAAAAAATGGAGGGCTGCACCCTGCGCTCTGCCAGCTCTGATGTATATCATGTATATCAGGGCACTGATATGACAGATGCTAATTATGGCAGCAGTAGAGGAGAGGGAGAGGGGGGGGAGGAAAATCACCTTGACAATCCTCGTTTTGTAAGTAAGCCAGAGGAGCCGGAGCCTGTACAAGCGCTGTTGTTCTGACTGGTAACTTCTCTCCAGCACAGGATCAGAATAGAGGATTAGTGCTCCCTTCCCCGCGGTCTCTGCTCTCAACACTCTTAACCATTGTGCTGGTATTTAGTGGCTGCTGTCCCCCTGGTAGATTGTAAGCCTGTTGAGCGTTGTCCAAGCACTGTCATTTGTGTCCCCTCTCCTCAGATTGTAGCTCTTGTGGCATTGTACACAGCACTGTCATCTGTGTACTCCTCTTATAGATGTAAGCTCTTGTGGCCATTGTACTACAAGACTGTCATCTCATGTGTCCTCCTCTTAGATGTTAAAGCCTTGGGACCTTTTGTACAAGCACTTCCATCTCTGTGTCCTTCCTCCTCATAGATTGTCAGCTTCTTGTGGCATTGTACAAACCACTGTCACATCCCTCTGTCCCCTCCTCATCCATTGATTGTAAGTATTGTACCCATTGTAACAAGCATGGTTCATCTCCTGTGTCCCCCTCCTTATGACTTGTAAGCTTTGTGACCATTTGTACAAGGGCCCCCAGCATGTCATTTCCTGTGTCCCCTCCTCTTATGAACTGTAAGCTCTTGTGGCATGTACAAGCACTGTCATATCCTGTTCCTCCTCTTCCTTCACTTGATGTAAGCTCTGTGACCTGTCACATATACTCATAGCTATAGAACTGGTGAACCTCTGAGAACCCCTGAAATACGGTGCAGCATAATTTATCAAAGCTAGGACTGTCGCCCCCTGCCCTCTCGAAGAGGAACATGCTGGCACTGCCCAGTTATTTACTGTTATATATTAAAACTTTGGCATACTTTGGGGAAGGAAAACAAAACTTTTTTAATTTCCTCCTCTTAAAAACCTGGTGCGGCTATGGCTCCAGTGCGTATCTTATAGTCCGAAAAAACGGTTAGAATTCCATTTTGGTTAATTTACATGTAAAATGTGGTCATCTTCCGCTTTTTTTTTTATCATAAAGCAAGATATGGTAGCAGAATAACATGTAATGTTTAAAGGGAACCTGTCAGCAGAAGTTGGACTATAAACCCTTATCATTAAGGTTGTCAAACAGGTAAAAACATCTTCAGATCACATTCTTATGACCAGAACGGGGGTGGTATTTCAGGAAATTCAACTTTGAAGGGAGGTGTAAATTAGTTGTCATGGAGGCAGAAAGCTCAGCACTGAAGTCAATTCTCCAGCACATATGTAGGTTAAAAGAAGAATACAATAAAAAAACATAAGATTTACCACAAAGCAAACATTTTGCTTATAAAATGTTAATTTTGATATTTCTTTTAGATTGTACATTTCAAAATACGATTACTAGCTTCATAAACCACAATATCTCCTAATGTGCAGCCCAGGGGTTGATACCCGTGGTGGCCTCCAGTCAGTGATTTATCAGTTTTCTCCTATCATTTTATTGGTAAACAATTTGTCACCATTAAATCAATCAATGAAGAAATTCAAAGCTTAATCACTGTGACATCCTAAATGAATGCACAGCAACGTCATAGACAAGGTTCACATGCTGAAGGAACACAGCCCGCTCCTGTATACAGCGCGCTTTAATCAGAAATTCGCCGCCATATGGTACTCCCATATTTTCGTAACATCTTGGGAGAAGAAATAGCTACAACCCTAATAATAAAAGCATAGAAGTAAAATATTGTGAGTGAATCAATAAGATTGACTATATAAATATCACAAAAATCACAAAATGATAGTCTCAAGCATGAAAAGTAAAAATCCAGCAATAGATTTCTTGTATGCGTCTGGGTATATGTAATACTAAGAGATGTACAGAACATGTAGGCATTTATGGAGTTATAGTTGTCCTTATCATTAGAGACAGTGTTTCAGATCTATTAAAATAAAATTTCAGAATTCTGGATTAATGTGCAACAAATACTGTACAATAGGAGGGTTTCGTGGAAAAGCAGTGGACTTTGCAGTATAGGGATAGGTCCTAGTGGATAAGAATGGAGCTTTGCAGTATGGGGTCTAGTGGATAGAATGGGCTTTGCAGTATAGAGATAGGCCTAGGGATAAGATGGAGCTTTGCAGAGAGAGTAGGTCCTAGTGGATAAGGAATGGAGCTTTGCAGTATAGGGATAGGTCCTAGTGGATAAGAATGGAGCTTTGCAGTATAGAGAAAGGTTCCTTCTGTGCAGTGGGGGCCGACCTATGGCACGGGGTGCAGAGGTGGCGGACTCTGAGCCCTCTCAGTGGGCATCAGGGCTTTGGCCCCAGCACAGAATTAAACCAGACAGGACTTGAGGGAAGTCCTCTGCAGACCCGGTAGCCCAAAAGGAAAAACATCTGTTGGTTCTACCGGTGAGGACCTATCTGTTCCCAAAACAGGAAAGGAGGAGGAATGTGAGGAGGGCAGGGTCAGGGATATCATTGGAGCCATTGAGCTCCTGCTCTGGGCCCCACAATTTTTTAGATGCGGGAAGTCCAATAGCAATTGAATTTTCCAAACCCTTCTGTCAACGGATCCATGGTGTCACTATGGAACATAGAACTGAAAGGTGTGTAGGTAAGACGCAGAGCAAAAGATTTTAATGCAATAATTGCTGTGTGTGGCTTGCAATAATAAGTCGGTCTTTGGTTTGCATTTTGGGCACTCGGTCTCTATAAAAAGTTTCGCATTCACTGTCTATGAGAGAGCTTGCATGGATGTTAGTGGATAAGAATGGAGCTTGCCAGTATAGGGAAGTAGGTCTAGTGGATTAAGAATGGAGTTTGCAGTATAGGATAGGTCACTAGGCGATAAGGAATGAGCCTTTCCAGTATAGGGGATAGGTTCTAGTGGATAAGAAGGAGCATTCAGTAGATAGGGATAGGTCTAGATGGATTAAGAATGGAAGGCTTTTGTCAGTATAGGGATAGGTCCCTAGTGGATTAAGGAAGGGAGTCTTTGCAGTAGACTAGTTATAGGATAGGTCTAGTGGAATAAGAATGGAGCTTTGTTTTTCAGTATAGAGAAGGTCCTGTGGATAAGAATGGAGCTTTGCAGGCCGTATATAGAGGATAGGTCCTAGTGGATAAGATGGAGCTTTGCAGTGTAGTAGATAGGTCCTAAGTGGAAAGGAATGGATGCTTTGCAGATAGGAGATAGTCCTGTGGATAAGAATGGAGCTCAGTATGGATAGGTCTTCGCAGGATAGGGTTTGCATAGGATAGGTCCTAGTGGATAAAGAATGGAGCTTGCAGTTTTTCATAGGATAGGTTCCTAGTGGGGATAAGAAGGAGCTTGCAGTATGGGATAGGGTCATCTAGGCGGGGTCCCAAACTTTTACATAGGGGGGCCGTTCACTATCCTTTCAGACCGTCGGAGGGCGACTAAAGTTTAAAAAATAAATAGCCGGTACATTGTGACCGCATCCGTTATATACACTGGGCCCCCTCAATGTAATTATTTAATATACTGCACCCCCATCGTGAACTATTTATATATTGGTCCAATCACTAATTAATTGGTCAATTAATTTGAAAGTATACGGGGACCCCTCTCCATTAATTACTTTGAATAATTGCTTGCCCCCCAATTAATTATCACGTGCCCCATATTAATATTTCATACGCTGCCCCCACCGATGACTTACGGTAATCTATCTGCGATCCTCGAATAGATCCTTGATGGCCTTATCTATCCTGGATCCTTGATGGCCTAATCTATCCATGATTTTCTAATAGATCATTGATGGCCTAATCTATCCATGATTCTCGAATGGATCCTTAATGGCCTAATCTATCCATGATTCTCGAATGGATCCTTAATGGCCTAATCTATCCATGATTCTTGAATAGATTCTTGATGGCCTAATCCAGTGGTCCCCAAACTACGGCCCGCGGGCCACATGCGGTCCGCGGACCGTTTTCATCCGGCCCCCGCCACATCCAGCTCTCGGAGCGCCCCCGGCGGGTCGCGACAGTCGGGCAGGAGCCTCCGTCCGTCCGGACAGGAAGCTCCTGCCCGTCACTGAATAGTGCTCGATGCAGTCGATGTGGCTGCTCGAGCACTATTATTACAGGTGGAGCGATGTGCCCAGAAGACAACCCTGGCGCACATCGCTCCTTGAACCTGGATGCGCGGCCGCGTGATTACATCATCACGCGCCCGCGCACCCCTTCCTGTCCGGCAGCAGCCAGAAGAATGGAGCCGCTGCCAGAGGTGAGTATAGGTTTTTTTTTTACCAGCAGCAAATACATAAATATATGGGGGCATCATACAAAATAATGGTGGAGGGGGCATCAGAAAATAATT
>CM033642.1:254335644-254412798 GCA_019512145.1 Engystomops pustulosus | reverse complement strand
TCTAGTAATTAATGGGGGGGCAGCATTATTCAATAATTAATGGAGAGGGGTCCCCGTATATTTCAAAATTAATTGACCCAATTAATTAATTGATTGGACCAATATATAAAATAGTTCACGAGGGGGTGCAGTATATTAAATAATTAATTGAGGGGGGCCCAGTGTATTACGGATGCGGTCACATGTACCGCTATTTATTTTTAAACTTTAGTCCGGCCCTCCGACGGTCTGAAAGGGATAGTGAACGGCCCCCTATGTAAAAAGTTTGGGGACCCCTGCACTAGGACCTATCCCTATACTGCAAAGCTCCATTCCTTATCCACTAGGACCTATCCCTATACTGCAAAGCTCCATTCTTATCCACTAGGACCTATCTCTATACTGCAAAGCTCCATTCTTATCCACTAGGACCTATCCCTATACTGCAAAGCTCCATTCTTATCCACTAGGACAGTGATGGCGAACCTTTTAGAGACCGAGTGCCCAAAATGCAAACCAGACCGACTTATTTATTGCAAAGTGCCAACACAGCAATTATTGCATTAAAATCTTCTTGCTCTGTGCTTTACCACAACTTTCAGCGGTCCAGAGGACACCAATATCGTTGACAGAAGGTTGGAAAATTCAGATTGCTATTGGAGCTTCCCTGAACATGAAAAATTGTGGGGCCAAGAGCAGGAGCTTCAATGGCTCCAATGATAATCTGACCCTGTCCTCACCTTCTCTTCCTGCAGTCTCAGGTAGACCAAGATGTTTCACGTTTTGGGCTACCTGGGTCTGCAGAAGGATCCCTCAAGTCCTGTCTGGTTAATTCTGTGCTGGGGCAACAGCCTGAGTGCCCACTGAGAGGGCTCAGAGTGCCACCTCTGGCACCCGTGCCATAGGTTCGCCACCACTGCACTAGGACCTTTTTCTATACTGCAAAGCTCCATTCTTATCCACTAGGACCTATCCCTATACTGCAAAGCTCCATTCCTTATCCACTAGGACCTATCCCTATACTGCAAAGCTCCATTCTTATCCACTAGGACCTATCCCTATACTGCAGAACTTGTTAAGGTTGGTACTCAGTTCGCGAACACGAACCAAAAAAGTTTTGGTTTGGTTTTCATTCAGTTTATGAAGCGGTCCTCCCTACCCCCTGCCCCTGGCGGCCGCTAACCACACCACCAGCAACCAACCCGCATGTTGCCCCACCCCATTAAACTCTGGGAATTTTCGCTCCTTAATTACAGTACAATGCAGGGAATCCGTCGATCCTCAGAAAAATGTTGGCATGTATATGCCACTGCTATTTTAAAGGGTAACACTAACTAACCAATTTGTGGTGTGTTACTGTTGGGGAAGCGTTTGTAGTTGGTAACCCCCAGACTCACAAATATGTCACAGGTTTGGTTTCAGGTTTAAACTCAAGTAAACACTTCCGGCCGAACCCCCGCCCCACCCATATTTAAATGAGTCCTGCTCAACCCCTAGTAAAGAAGAATTGGAGCATCACATTTAAGAACTGGCTTCAATCTTTTGGTTTCGGCAGATTGTTATAATCGAACTTCTCCCGAGGGTGGTCTTATCACGTCCAACACTAGAGGCCCTTGCCCAGCATTGGCCAAAATTTTCCTCCCACACATGGATTATAATTCAGCCCAGTCGAGGACCAACTTTAAAGATAACCTTGTTGACGCATCCCTAATGTAATAGATGTATGAAGGGCTCCATATTGTCAGGAGGAGATAAGGATTTGGTTTTCCCCTCCTCCCCACAAGACTACTTTTCAATGGGGGAAAAAGGGAATAATCACATTAATGAACAATATATTTGGAGGTATTTGTACATGGTGCCCTAACCATAAAAATAAATGGAAACTTTTAGTGTCAGAATTCTAAGTAATCTTGGAACTTGTCCAAGGAACATGTATGACCCCACTGCCCCGGCCCGCAAAACTCAGAGCAAGAGACCTATCTTTGTCCAATTTTTGGGACAGTCTTTAATTAGGGTCCTAAGGGTCAATTGGTGTTTGAATTGCCCCAATGCACAAAAGTTAATAATTGGAAAAAAATTAAAATTAAAAATACTATATAATAAATTTTATGAGGGGACCAGAAAGGACCAAAATGAACAAGACATATTATAAAAAAAACCCATCACACAAAGCCACAAAACAGCCCAACAGATTCCCTAGTTGTTGGCCTGAGAACAAAATTTACATTTGTTTCGGAAAAATAGGGTGTTTCGTACGCAAAGGGTTGTTCTAGTCATACAGGTTTCCCAACCATGAGGGAGTTTGAGCCTATTGCCTTAGGGCAGTAACCATCTTGCCAGCAAGAATGGGGGGGGGGCAGGGGAGCATCTGGGGTGCAGGTCACTTTCCTAAGAGGCACGAACTTGACACTTAAAAATAGTTCCTTCTCTCACACCTGATGGTCCGGCTATGGGGTATGGGAACCACTTACAACCAGAGAAACCAGGAAAACTAAAAAAATAAGCTGGATTATATTACTTACTGATGGAGGTGGAGGGGTTTTAGGGAAGTTGGCCTTTCCAGGTATCAGTAGAGGGGGGAGGGGGGCCCTGGGCAACCAGGCTTCCCTCAGTGGGCGCCCCGCCTTTGCAGGTGAAAAACTTCCAATGGTGGCCAGGACTTAACAATTGAGAAATTAAAAAACCAGGTCTCTTATTCCCTAAAACATTTCCCTAGTTTTTATTCCAAAACAAAGGCTTCGTTATGGTTCTTTTATAAAAAAGTACCCTCATACGCTTAGGATTTCATCAGATACAAAGCCTTAATGTGGGCCAGCTCGCCCCTGCATTCCCGGGCCCGACGGGCTCGGGGGGCCCTTCACATCCCGAGGCGCCGGGCCCTTGTAAGGGGGCACCACTACTTAAAGGCCTCCTCCTCATCAGACTTATATAAGAACTGTAAGGTAAGCCAATTCCAGGGGCCCCGGTTTGTGCCACTACTTCTACTTGGAAACAACCACCATGTAGCCAAACACGTTTGCGTGAATTCTTCATAGAAATCCTGGAAACTATGGTTCCCAACAATTTAAAATAAAATGGCTCCTCATGGGGTTGTCTCTTACATCCAATTAAATGGGGACCTTGATAAACTGCTGCAGGCCCACAGAGGCAAAAACATTACCTTAATTCCACAGACAACCAAAAAAAGCACCGAGTCCTGATAAAACATTCAGCAGTGTCAGTAAAAACCCCAATTCAAAAACACTAATATAAAATGGCCCCGGGGAGTCCCTTATTCTGCCCCGCCCTAAAATCTTCCCCTTCCCTCCATCACATCCAAACCACTGAAACCAATGTGTCTTTAACAGCCATGCAAATTAAACAACTTTAAAAAACAGGGAAGTAAGTGATCCAAATCTTTTGAAGCTAATATCCACTGCAATTAAATTAGGGGAGCCGGTGGAAAGAGATAACAAGGGGGAAAGAAAAAATTATTATATTATGTTTATTTTCGCCTCCACAGTCGTTAATTAAATTCCTTTCCAGTGAGTGGGGGACAAAAAAAAGTTTAGGACAAAAGTTCGTCCTCGTTGGGGGCCAGGGAGTAGTTAGAGTACATTTACTGAAAAGTACACAAGGCCCTAAGGCACCATTCGCATTTAGGGCCAAGGGGGACCTGGCTTGTGCTCACCCTATTTGACCACAGAAAGAAAAAAAAAAAATTTATCTGCAGTTTCCATTATGAGCATAATGGGCGGAGTGTTTAAGGAAGCCCACAGCAGTTGTTGAGGACCCTTCCAACAGAGCCATTTGGAAGAAAGCTACCAAAATCCTGGAAATGTAAACGTACTACTTAGTCTATGGATACAATACAAAATAAGCCCTCCCTTAAAAAGATGGGCCAACCCAATAAACACTTGGAGGGTTAGATATTACAGGAGTACATCCAATCCTGATAACATTAATTGAGAGAGCAGTGTGAAGTGCCTCCTCTGACCAAGTTGCCTTCTTAGAGCTGACTAGAAATTGAAATAATAACCGAAAGACCACCAAAAAACTGTTATCGCTCGTGAACCTTACCGCAGGCTTAGGTCCACCGCTTCTTATGAGATCCTGGCCTGTTAGTCCTAGTTAAGTTACAATTATGTAGGGGCCCCCCCTGGGACAAGAGGGCGTGTGAGCCGATTCCCACCCTGTACACGCTAGCTATCCATTGTAGGAGCTCTAGGGACACACCAAAAAACATCGGCTGCCAGATAATAAGTTTACAAAACCCAAAAAGCCCTATACTACAATCAACCACTGGATTGTAATATAAATCAGGCTGACACAAGGCAAAAGAAAGAACACTAACAGGGATATCATGATCCCTCGGAACAGAAAGATCAGGAGGGTGACAATAATCCCAGTCCAGCTACTACTACACTCACACAACCGGGAGGCACAATGGGAAGATACTGTATTAATTTCATGTAGGGGGACACATGGAAAAAAAAAAAACACATAAGGATAACTTTTCCCATTCATAATGAAAAAAATACTTCAAACAAATGCTAAAACATAAAAAAAACACACAAAAACACTGTGGAAATGATGATAAAAAAACATGTTAATATTACCAAGGTCTGTTCCATATTATCTACTATCGAATCTATCATCTATTATTATCTATCATTTAGCTCTATCTAAATTTCACGATCTAATCTGCTCTCATATCTATTCTAATTCTATCTGTCATCGATCTAAGTATCTATCTTTCATAATATATCTAATTCGATCTATTCTATCTATAAATCTTATTCTACTTCTATCTCAATCTATCTATCTATTCTATCTATCTATCTATTGCTATCTATCTATCTATCCATAATCATCTATCTTATCATATATTCTATCTAATTCTATCTATTCTAATCTTCTAATCTTTAATCGTATCTATATCCAACTCTATCTATTAATCAATTCACGACTATAAAAGAAAGTCGTTTTCCTTACAATTCATTAAGATTATAATTTTAATAACCTTACAAGATTACCTCCATGTTATTTACGTATGAACCATTTTATGAAAAACTTATAGCTTAGGACTAAAAAGACTTGTTGGGCGTCAATTGGGATATTTTTTTGCACAAATTTTTTTGCGCCTTTTCCCCAGCAAAGCGCGGAGTTTTCTTCGTTGTAATAGTAATTCCAGGTTTGCCGCCTATTTAATACTTTTGTTAGTATTTCTTTTCTGACTTCCCAATGTTTTGCGGGCCTGGCCGACTAAAACCATCATATCTATATAATAGTCATTCATATTTCGTTTCTATCTATCTATTAACATCTATCATTTATCATATCATACATATATAAATTCTTTAGTCTATCCTATATTAATACATCTAAATCATTCATATCATATTATATCTCTATAAGTCTTATCCTATAATCTAATCTATCCTATATAATCTATCATTTATCACACTTATCCATTATTTACTTCCGAAAAAAAACAGAATTTGAATCAGGGAATGTTTTCCTTGCTGGGACCTCCTATCCAATGAGGCCCCGCTTTCCCTACACTACAACAAAAGGTTTTCCATGCTTCTTTCCTCATTAATGTCCTCATCCTGGAAGAAAACCTCTGTTGTCCAACTGGACAAGACCAGAAAACATACTATTCTGCCCTCCTCCAAAAAGGGAACACACCCCAACACTTCCCCTAACTAAACTTTTATAAAACACTTAAAACACTTTACATACCAACTGTGAGACCCCCCATAGGACACGAACGGTTTTATTATTTTTTTTGTTCCTGTGTGCGGGAACCCGGGGAAATTATTTTATAATCGGGATTGTTACTTTCGCCGCTTTCTTCCTGTCTTTTCCAATAGAGGAACTTATAAAGTATCTGCACCCAAGTATTAATCTGTTGTCTCTCTACACTTGGGAGTTGGGGGGATGGTTCCTGTTTTGCCCCCTTCCAATGGGGGGTTCTTAATACAAAAAACCCTAGGCTGCTACAAAAAACAAAAAAAAAGCACCTCAGATGTAACTAGCTCTTGTCCCTTCTCAGGCTGTCCTGACACATTGGGGACAAATCCCCATGTCCCGGTTGTCCCCTGGATTTGTTTTAGGTTGGGAGAAGAAGGTAAAGCTTATTCTACCTGATTCCAAATAAACTTATGTGAATCATCAGGGAAACTCTCTTCCTCTAACATGTGTAGAGAAAAATCTTAGATCTGACCCCAGCAGAAAATCCTTGTAGCCCCCCCCCCAGTCCCCTGCGCTGGACCTGCCAGGGGCTAAACCCTACCCCTTAACTGCCATGGCGCTGATAGATCCAATGCACCAATGCCACAATAACGCCCAGGGGCTTAGGGGAAGAGGGTGTCTACATTAAAGTTTTTCTGAACCAAAGGGTATAAAGTTAGGTAATTAGGGTTGTATTATAGAATTAATGACACTTAACTTGAATGGCGCTCAGGGGAACATGGAGGACCCAACATAGAAACATTCAAAAAAGGCACCTTACTTGAAGATTTGGGAAGGTATAAGGGTGCCTATGGCCCTCTCTTTTCCCTTCCCTCTCTGGTGTGATTTTTTATTTAAAAAACAATCTCGGAAACAACTATGGGAAGTCATCTAGAACCAACGCGTCCGGAAAACGCCGTGGGATGGTTTTGTCCTATTGTAAATAAATTTCTGCTGTTGGACTTTTAAACCAGGATTGACGGATTAAAGCTAAGTGTGAAAAATTTGTGAAAGTGGGTGGAGGTGATAGTGGATTTCTAGGATCCCATTTGTTTTTTTTCGGATATAACCCTAGGAAGTCCCTCATAGACTGTTGCCAACAACCTCTTGGGGTACCAATGATAGGCACCCCCGATTACCCTCTTTATTGGAGGGGGCAAACAAACGGAAAAATCTGTGATCACATCAGCGTGTTCTATCCAGCTTTTCTGAGCAAGATGTTCCGCAAAAGGTCCCGAAAACGCGTGGGTGTTGATTTGCCTTATGTGCAAACTATGTGTTACCAGCAAACCTTTTTTAAAAAATCGATCTATTAAAACGGCACTTATGTGGGAAGTTATGTTCTTTCTTTCAATAAAAAAAAAAAAACGGAAGGGAGGCAAAATGATTATGTTTTCGCCCAGAACCCAAATTGAATCAGCGGTGACACGAGGTGTTAAATATAAATAAAACAAAATCGCAATAAATTACGGAACGCCAAGGGATATGGGGCACACGTTTGGTGGGTGACTGTATTTTTTCATTTTTCAACGTTTTAGTCCCCATAGACTTCTAGCCGCACCACAAAGGGCAAGTGATAAATTTAAGACCCATGAGTTTTCTTAATCAAGCCCCCCAACACGTTCGGTGTACAGGGGGACATTATAAACGAATGTGTCAGGCGCGCAAACAATCCGCCCAAAAAAGTAAGACCGCACATGAAGTGGGAAAATAAAAACGTTCAGTGTGCCTGGAAGCGAGGCGAGGCAAGGTTATTCTGGACAGCACCAGTCCATTTCATTCCATCCATGCACATTGTACTTTTCGTATACAATAATATCAGTTAAACCAGTGAGTGTCCAGAGTGATTGACAAGAAACGAAATGGGGACGATAGCGGTACCTTCCCCCCATCCCTATCCATACCTTATGAGATTGCTATTGCATTGTTCCACCCACAAGCAGGGAGGGGAGGTAATCGGAATGCCCCAGCAATCATTGTAGTTTCCAGTATTCTAAGTATGGAAATCTCCATAAACAAGGGAGGAAAAACCCAAAAAAAAAAATTAGGTTTATAAAACCCAATAAAATTCCTTGTGGCAAAGTGAATGTTATCCAGTTTAAGAGCTTTAATATAAGCAAAAAAGGCTTTCTCTTAAAATCCCAATGTGGGAGGGGGCAAGGAGTTGATGAGAACTTTCTCCAAAAAAAAAAAACTGAAAAAAACCCCACAAGAACAATAGAGGTAAAAGAGCGATTTCTCATAATTTCCCAAAAACTCTCAGATTAAAATAAAAGCAAGGGACCCGGACCTTCTTCTTGTGTAAGTGTGACGTCTCTCACTTTCCAGCCAAGGGGGGGAAAGCTTCCACATGCCAAATAGCCAAGTCGTTCCCTGAGCTGAAGTCTAAGCCAGCCCAACCCCTTTGTGTGCCAGATCGACTAGCATTTCTCTCTCTGTCCATCTCCCCATCGGCCTCATCTATCCACATTTCATAGATATGGCCCGATCACAACAACTCTCACTCCTCTTTTTCCATAGACCTTGATCCTTCTTGGTAAAAAAAACAGGACAGGAGGAGGCAGGCAAGTGGTCTTAGGGGATGCTTTGGATCATCCACTTCTGGTCTTCCCAGATTTGGGGAGGCTTTGAAGAAGTTTGCAGGATTCTTTTTGTGTTTATCCCATCCTGTCTTCCTTGCTCAGATCCGAGAGACAGATCCCCATTTCTAATTTTTAACCACTTTGAGACTCATGCAAAGGGCTCCCAGGCTTAAATGGAAGGCCCGCCTACAAAATCTCCTGCTCTTTTTGGTTGATTACACAGTGGAGCTGGGGACAGTCAGGCCGTTGGCTGCCATCTGAACTTGCATCAGAAGGCTGGCGCACGTGCTGGGCGCTTCCCCAAAAGTCCATAGGTCTCCCTATGGAAATATCCGAGCTTAATATGAGCAGCAGGCAGTGGTAAATAGTAAGTTAACATGTAATTTTAGTTGTGTTAGTTTTTATTATTTTTATTATTATTCAAATTTAAACAACCCGGGAAGCCAAAAACACATAAAGAAACCAAGTTCTTAATTCCTAAAAATCCATACTAAAAAGGCCCGTCTGACCACTTTAGGTTATCATGACTGCCCATGCCCGAGGCGGGTAAAACTAGTGCTAACAAAGGGGCATTAAAAAATTTGAGAAGGGGGTTTCACCTGTCCCATATGGGAAATAACATATCATTCGAGGGGTTATGCCACAGATTTTCGCACAGGGGCCGTGGGAAGCGGGTTCAATTACACCACTGAGCAACCAGGTGGCCCACCCAGAGCAAAAAACAAAAAGATGTGGGACGGCACCGTGGAAGAAAAAGAAAATAATAGGGTTTTGGCAGGTCTTGTAGGGAATCGAACCCTCGCGCAGTATACCCCGCCAAGCAGTATAAGGCAAAAAGCACAGATTAGTGCAACCAAAAAAAGGTAATGAAAAAGTTGTTTTTTATGTCCCACCCACGCTTGCAAATGCTTTTATAGAACAAAAAGGGACGAAAACGCGGGACATACCCTGGTGGAATAAAAAAACACTTTTCACTACCTTTTTGGAGTCTTGCCTTCATCTGTTTGCCTGGTACTAGGGGCCCACCACTAGGATGGTTTTGGGGCAAATTCCTGTTCTGTCTCCCTCCCCAAAACCACCCCAAAACCAGGAATGATATTTTTGGGCCATATCACCACTGATAATTTCCCTGCTCCGTTGGGGGGCCCCCTTTGAACAAACACGTTCACCTAAAAAAAAACCCCCTGCTGGATGGCGGCCCTGCCTGGAGCCACTCAACTATATAAATTAAGTTTCAAGTCCAGGGTTCCAAAACATCTGCAAAAGGTAGTTTCTCCGTTTTGGGTAGGTTCTGTTTCCACCACTCAAAACACATAGGTAGGGTGAAAGTTGGAGCCCTGGGGCGGGGCTATTGCAACCTTCACGCGCTGCGTCCTTGCTGGTTTTACCCCAGGAGGACGGTTCTGCCGAGCACTTCCGTTCTTCTGCGACCCTCCGTGTGATTAACCAAGTGCAGACCCGGTCGGGCAGGGTTATCGCACAACGGCACCGTACCGCACCCAAGGTTAGATTGAGCACCTGGGAAGTAGGACTATTGCGCTGCCCGCAGCGCGGCGTAACGCGGCGCTCTGAATATGCCTATTATACAGAGCGCGTAGTGACCGGACTCAGATGCAGACAAGCCAGATGACAGATGCCCAGGGACAAGTCTCCGATGTCAAAAAAACTCCATAGAGAGAAAGACGTTTAGGGTATAGAACGCCGCACTGGCAAAGAGTGCGCCTGCAGCGCTGCCCTCGCGTTCATTTCTCTCAGTGGCTGCGCAATGGGGGGGACATCCAGGAACCCCCGTTTTGTGATCCATGGGGTTCCCAATCACTGGAAAACCACCACTCAAAAAAAACATCAATAATTAGGAGACCCTCCTGTGGCATGGGGCCCCCTAAAACATTCTTTATATGGGGAAAACCCCCTTTAAAGGAAAAAAATCTACAATCAAAAATCCTCATGATAAACAGGGAACATATCTTATCAATATTCCAGGCACACGGGGTGACTTGTGGTAATTCTCCGGTATATATTGTTTCCATGATCCTCCTTCTCAATTTAAAAGCAAGAACTTTTAATATATATTTTTAATAGCCTGAGGGGCCTCTGGTTTGGGTTTGTTTTACGCACGCAAAAAACTCAGTACTGGTTCACTTCACAGGCTGTTACAAATGAAGCAAAGGGCCAGGTCTACCCTCCCCTGCCACGTTAATGCTTGCGCTCTAGATATGCGAAGGCAGGAGGGTAGAGAGCAGGTGGGTTGGAGTTGAGAACAATTAATCTTTCATTGTAACACAGGTCCTTGGAATCTGCCCAGCACTTGGGCTTCTTACCATAAAATTTCTTTTAGGGCTTGATTAGCGTTTGATTTATAGAGAAGGAAAACAGGAGATAACAAATAATAGAAGATTACACACAGTCACGTCATTGATTGGATTTTTTATGGTTTGATTTTCCTTTTAAAAAAAACTGAATAATAAACCACACTAGATCCTTAAAAGAACAAAAACATGGGCCTGATCAGGCCTGAAGGGGGTGAAGGAATTGTCTCTATTTTGTTCATTTTATTCCTGGGACCGGAGGAGTTTCCCTGTCGCCTCTACCCTTAGGGCTCTGCCACAGGTAAATCAATGAATCAGATTGGATTGGGCTATCCCTTTCAAGGATACCTTCAGAACGGAACTTTGTCAAATTTTCTTGGACAGGTGTTTTTCATAGCTGAAACTTTAGGGCCTCTTCAAGGGACCTGCATTTTTTCCACAGCGCGTTGTTTCTGCGAAGTGCATTATGATTAACAGGAACGCCACTTCTGACTCATTTGTAAATTCAGGGCTTTTTCAGACTTGCATTTTTTCATGAATGCTTCCTACTTTTTGCAAAGTCAAAGCACATGAAAAAAAAGTTATTGAAGGACGGCATAATTCAAAAAAAACGCAAATCGCACTCTTGAGGACACATTTTTGCAAGTCCAAAGTGGCAACGTGCGTTTACAGGTTCCTGATGTAAAGCTTTGTGTATAGGGGGGAGTTAAGCTGCGTTTCATAGACTGTAAAGGCTCTTGTCAATAGATGAAGGTTTATACTAGTGTTTATAGAATTGTAAAGTTTATATTTCAGGCTCTTTGTTGGCCATAAATTGTAAGGTCTTATATCTTAGGCTCCTGCGGATAGTTGTAGGTCTATAGAGCATCTGTTCTAGGCAAAGCTCTTGTGTGTCATTAGGGGGGACCTGTAAAGCTTCTTGTGGTCATTGAGGTGTGTAAAGCTCTTTTTACTTAGATTGTAAGTCTTTGTTCAATAGGAACTGTAGGCCTCTTGGTCATATATTGTGAGCAGGGTCCTCACTGCTATGTTTCATTCTGATATTTGGATGATTGGATGGCGCTATATATAAATAAAGATTATAACTTCAAACAATTTATTTTAAAATTTTGCTTTAAATTAAATTAACACAAATTTGCCATTCCTATGCGTTTTTCCAAATAAAAATTTCATAGGGGGGGAAATTAAATCAATTGAGTTCCTGTTAGGGACGGTTTTGAGGTCGCGTCTTTTAGCAGTCGCAAAAAAAAAAAATTCTGGCCGGAGGGGCATCAACGGGCAAAAGTTTCGGGGCACGTAGTGGTTCTGAGTCATGCCGGTGCGCCTTAATCTGGACAATAGTGAGAGCCTCCTATAACAGATGGTTTGGCGCGGGATCTATCACAACTATTTGCGCCTAAAAAGGCAACAACAACAATAGGCGCCCAGAAAATGCCCACCTCCTCTGAGCAGGGTGACACTTTCCAAAAAACTGTTCCCTTTTTCAGTCAAACTAAAACATGGTTACATTTTAGGTTCCGCAAAATGAAAAAAAAAACATTTCTTATGCAAACATGGAAAAAATACGTCGGAGCAATTTTTTAAAATGTAAAAAATTCTTTCTCCAAGTAAACGACTTCATCAGTGTTTGTCTATGGATCATCTCGGGAGGGATTTTATTGGCTTATTTCAGTATGAAGAATATTATCAGGTCTCCATTACGTACATTATATAAAAAAAAGGAAAAAGGACCCCTCATCTGAGCAAATTTTTTTTTTTTTTTAAACAATTCTCTGTAGTTTTTAGTCCCGTGCAGTTACACATATCACAATTGATAGGTTTTTTTGTGCCAGGGAGATTGGGACGCCCGTTGAACAATTTCTTCACCTTTGTACTACAAAAAGTCTCCTTTCATTTATTTGCTCACAAATGAGGATTCACAATTTGAGACCAAAATTGCCGGCTAAATTTAGGATAGCGCAAAAATGAAATCGCGACGGCGGAACATTCCAAAAGTTTGCATTTTTTCTAGAGGCAACATAACTAGATCCATCATAGGATCAGGAAGCCAAAAGAAAGCAAAGCACAGTCGCGCCAAAAAATAGGACGAAAACCTGAAGGGGACCACCATATTGAAATATGTCCCCCATAGGGGACAAAACACACGAAACATGGAAAAAACATACAATTGAATAATTACATTTATATCCTCCACTTTTTGTTTTTACGCGTCTTTTGGATTTGAAAAAAATACGATTCTCAATTGGGCCATTCCGCTTGGCTGTGTTGTACTAGTGTGGAAAATTGGGTGGATTTAATGTAAGCCCTAAACACCTGTTTGGCCGAATTTTTTTTAAAATGTGATCAAAACATAGTCCAAAAAAAGTATAAACCCCAAAGGGAAAAGAAAAGTATTGAGATTACTGGCGGCAAGTGGCCCAAATAAATGTCTCAAGTTTTTTTCAGTGGGAGTAATCTTCCTAACCTCCTTCGAAGATGGAGAACTCAGCAAAGGCCAGATGATTTCCTGTTTTTTGTGTGTCCCTTCGGTCCCTTAAAAAGCCTGAGGCCGAAACTGCTTCATTAAAAACTTTAGTATAAGGCCGAAGGCCGTCACATGGTTGTGACATATAGTATTGTTGATGAGGGAAAATTGAATTGTATTTCCCCAACTGGGAAAACCAGCCAAGGACGATGTTGCCGGAATCAATATGTCAAAGCATCTCTGGGGGGACCACATTATATCTGTATAGAAGAAAAAACTGCGGGCTCGGATTTACATTATGCAGGAAACAAAAATCCAACTACTACAATGCAGTCCATATTCCTGTCCAGTGGCAGGGGAATCCACAAAACTTTTTTACAACTTATCATACAAATCAATTATTTGACATTATCTTACTAGGTGTAGTCAGAATCCCTCCATGACAGCGGTGTTTAACCCAGAAGGGTTTTGTTTCCAGATAGACAACCACACTCATTTAAGGAAGCAATGGCCTGCACTTTTTGAATAGGGGGGGGACCATTGTACACAGTTTGAGGGTTCTGGGAACTACACACAGAGGAAAAACGGTCAGTCTAGTTGAGGATTTTTTTGTGTGAAAACAACAAAAGGCCATGACCAGGAAAAAACTTTATCATTGTATTAAGGGGAAAAATTTTTAATAGTGACCCCATTTTATATCCCCTGTGTGTTCTCTACCAACTATATAAAAAAAACCCCAAGTTTTTCCAACGGGACTGGAAAAGAGAAAAAAAAAGCTGTCAGTAGTCAAAAAATAAGCATATTATCTAGGGTTAAAGAGCGACTAATAAAGTAGATAGACAGTCATCTAGGGACGAGGCGGTCGAGGAGGAGCTAGGTTGCGCGGTAGGCTATTTGTTCTAGTCTATCAGCTGGAATATCGAGCAGCTAGCTAATGCTACTCTATCGAGGATGCGGAATCGGGAGCGAGAATATCATCTATGCTAGTATCCTATTATGCTATTGACTATATTCTATTATCATATGCTATGTATGCTATGCTATCTAACATCTAGTCTATCTATTTCTCACCTATCTAGTGTAATCTAACTGTACGATGTCGTATCTAGTGTTCTAGCGTATCTACTATGTCTTTAGGGTATATCGAACTCTGGAGGATCTATACTAGTCCTACTACTATCTACTATATTATCTTCATATCCTATTCTATTCTATCCTATCTTTTAATCTATCCCATATACGCTATTCTATCTCATATCGTATTCATATCTATCTATTATTATCTATCGTATTATATCTGTTCTATTAATTAGGACAAGTTCAAGCCAGCAACTGTTGGCATGTGAAGCCTTCACAAAAAAGAGGAGGGGCCAGGTCAGCAGGTCAAGGCAGGACCTCTAGTAGCTGTTGTTAGAAGAAAAGCAGGGCAGGCCACTTCCAAAATTAATCCAATCAATTGTTGGAGGTTTTATTCAAGTGGGACGTTCGGGGAGAGGGCACACAGGCAGCCCTTTCGGGTGGAAGAAAAAGCACCCGGAAGAGGGAAAGCCGAGGCAAGCACAGGAGCACATGCAGCATCAAACGGACCGAAAGCTATGGTATCTATATAGTCGAGGAGTCACTAAAGTTTTTCTACTATATATCTATCCTTCTTCTCTATTTCTTATGCTATATCTAATACGATCTTCTCTAATCTATCTATCATTATTCAATCTATCTATCTTCTATCATCTATCTCTACCTTCCTATCTACGTTATCTAATATTTCTAGCTCATATATATATTCATATTCTATTGCTATCTATCTCAAGCTATCATATTATCCCTATCGATCGACGAGCGATCGAAATAGCTATCAGCCCTGACAAGTAGTCAATGATTACCAACCGAATCACGATACTCGAAGTGGCTGCAGATCATATCGAGTCGATGGCGTACGGTATCATTACCTCTAGACGTACGAGCTAGTCACAGCGGGCATCTATCGAGTCGAGTCTGATGTAGCATAGTCTAGCTAGTGCTAGACGGGGGCTCAAAGTACAGTCGTATCGATCGAGTTTAATCTAGTCGAGGGTAGTCGTCGATACCTAGTCGATCTCTTGCTCTAGCTCATCTATCAACAGGAACGTTTCTATCTACTATGCTATGTCTATCTATTCTGGTCTATCTATCTATCTATTCCTTGCTTAATCTATCCTACTATTTATTATATCGATCTATTGATTGCAGCAAGGTAAAAGGGCAAGCCAGGCTTCCCATATCCAGATTTCAATAAAAAGGTTGAAGGCCACTTGATCACTTTTGTGCGCCAAGTATAGTAATTTTGCGCCTAAATCGGGCGCCACTGTTTTTTGCCCAAGAACTATCACAACTACAACACTCATTGTGATAAGTATATTTTCTGCCCTTCCTTATATATCACTTGACTTTAAACACAACAGTTTTAGGCCGCAGGTTTAGGAGGAGCAATTGTTAGATTTTGGGGCAGTTAATGTCATTTCCTCGCTACAAGCGTCCTCTCGCTTCCTCGACACAGCCCAGAATGTATGAAAAGATAAACACTTCACAAAATGCAACCCCAGGTGTGTGACAATGAGAACCAGTTGCCCCAACCTCCGTCCTCAGCAGTGGGCTTTCTCCTGGGAGGGGAATCCCCCCAGCTGGTCTCCTGCCTGCGCAACTCCCCTGTATTCTTGCACAAATATCCCCCTCAGGGACCCACCACTGGTGAATAGCTTTGCAGAAATTTAAACATTGGGGGGCACAACTTGTTTGTAGGATCTGCAAAGGTTCTGCGAAACTTGTGCAAAAAAAAAAAACTTCTTTGCTCCTCCTTCTCTTGCGTGAGCCCAGCGTTTTTTGCAGAAAAATATTTAGTAAACTAGAAGGTGATTGAAAAAAACTGTGTCAAACTAGGAGTCTTGGCAGAGCGCTCTGTTCTCTGTGAATGTATCTTCCATTATCTATTATATGTTCAGTGTCTTCGGCCTGAGCTTTTCTGAAGCGAAAGAAATGAGCCTCTTATGCAAAAGGGGGCTCCAAGTGCTTTCTCAGCATAAAAACGGCCCCATTCGGGGCTGGAGAGTGTTTTTGCGGGGCCCCGTTTTTTTGTTTTTTTTTTTTTTTTCGCCTAAATCAAAAAGGTAGCCGCACGTGATGAATATTATTAGGCCGCAAGCAAAAAACATTATCTTCGCATTGAACGATAAGATGAGGGAAGGGGGGGTTATATTTTTTGCTGCGCGGCGTAATTTGACGTTAAATCGCAAAAAAACAGGGCGCAAAAAAAAACGGGCGGCCTAAACGAAAAAGGGAAAGCAAAAAAACAGACATAAAAAACAAGTGATAAAAAATGTGGCCCGAACGTTTATATTTTCAAAAGCGCGGCAAAGTGTTCGGGTGTTTTTACATCTATATCTATTCTAATCTATCTATCTATCTAATCCATGATCCATATCTTATCTAGATCTCCCTATCTATCTCCTAATCTATTGTCTATTCTTACTGTAGATAAAAGTTCAATCATCATCATTTTTCCTTTCCTTACACATTACAATGAAATTAATTACTCACGTTTTTTTACTTTATAAAATAAAACAAATGTTACAAAATGGTTCTTGATGGATTATAAAAGAGTTGTTTAGGAGGGGGTCAGTTTAAAGGTGTCTCTGTCTCTTGTAGTACAAGACAACATTGCCTACATTTTTCTCTATTACCTTTATCAGAAAGGCTATAAATCTCAAATGAAAACCACCGACCTAACATTAAGATATTTTTTTGGTCCCTTCTCAATTTTGAGAAGTATTAGTACAATTATATCCTACAAACAAGGGTGTACCTATCTGTCACCCCTGGACAGGGTGTCCACTGAGTGATGAGCGCATTGCGGATACAGTGGAGGGAATATAGGGGCGGGAGGACCTGAGCACAAAGGCTTTTCATGTGTGTTTACCAAACACGAGTTGGTGCTAATAGCCCCCTATCATACAATAACGGGTGTCACCAAGCCACAACATGGTCAGTGTGAACCATTAGTTTGCGCCTTTGAATAAATAAAAATATAGTTAAATTATAATGACAAGCTGTGAGTATGGACCCTGTGAAAAACAAACATAGCACAGGTTGCAGGATTACGGACCCTGTCCTAAGGAACTAAGAATAACATAAAGTGGTCCACAATTTCTAAAATCGTAGGCGGATTTTGTTGAGTGGAAGCAAAAAAATCTTTTTATAAATTTACCAATCAATTTATTTATCCTAATGAAGACAGAAATTTTGGTGCAATTGGGTGCATGTGGATAATTGCCCATTTCTTAAGGAACATCTTCACCAGATACAATGATGAGTGTGAACCAAAAACAATACAGAACATAACTGGGTGTGGCCCGCCCCCCTCTGGCAGGGATCGCTGTTCTTTTAGCGCTTCCTTATGCCCTTGTAATTTAAGAAAAAAAAGGGCTTTAAAAAGTATGTAATAGGGCCTAAGGGCTTCCTAGGTCTCCATGGGAGGACTAATTTTTGCATAAATTTTTAAGCCTTTTTTTTTTGAAAAATAAAACGAAGTCTAAACAAGCCCAAAAGAAGAAGCGTCCTGCAGGAGGGGGGCACCAACCCCCACCAGTATGTCGTGTTTGTTGGCTGGGTTTTTACAATCCTTCATCCTGGTGATAGATCGTCCTTAAAAGTTCTAAAGTTTTTACTTACAGTTGGATGAAAAATGTATTGTTTGTTTTTATGATGATGATAGAGCAAACAAAAAGTATTCAAGTCCTTATAAAGTGGTTAAAGTATGAATATGTTTTCTTTTATGATATTAAAAAAAACTGGAAAAAAGTGTTGTTTTGTGTCCACTCCTGCTTACCCTTGATACTTGATTAAAAAATACAGTGGGCCCACATTTATCAAAAACAACAGTTACTATTTGCAGTTGTTCCCCTGTGGAACTGTGCAGGGGGCGCAAGATTCATTTCAAAAACATTCCCCATCATGAAATCTGGCGGGGCCCCCTGCTCTTTGCTTCGGCGGGAAGTTATGCACCCACTTTTTTGGTGGCACTTTGTTCATTTGCCTGCACAATCATTTCGGTTGCAAGTCCAGATAAAAAAATGTGCGCCAAAACCCTACTCCACTTAAAGCAGTGAACTTGCCCCTTTAGGGTGCCAATTTTTTTTCTGGCCTCCTGTGGGACCAACAAGCGAACACGCGGGGACAACAAAAAACTGCCACAGACTTAATTATACTCTTCATAAAAACTGGCCCCACAAACATTTTAATACATGTGTGGGTTCATGTTTGGATTGTTTGTCCCTTTTTTGTTGCCACCAAAGCTGCAAAAGACGCCATAGCATTTCACTAAAGCCTACCCCTTACACTGGCAAAAGCCCTACTCTTTTTTCTCCCTATACTACAAGCCCCCCAACCCCCATTACTTGTAAAGGCTTCCATTCAATGTTGCCACTCGAGCTCCGCCAGCGTAATCTGTACTGCCAAAAAGCACCCACTCTCTTTTTCTATAAGGAAACCCGCCCCCTTATTGCAAAGGCCTCACTACCCCGTTTTTTCCAATAAAAGGAGCCCAAACCCTCTGTATGCAAAAAAGGCCTTTATTATAATTCATTTTGTAAAAAAATCCACCCACGGTTTGTTTTTGCAAGGTCCTACTCCTTTCTACTCTTTTCACTATCCACAACCAACCTAAAATGTTGCAATAGTTTGGCATCCTTTCTTACAAGGCTCAAAAAACTCAAATAACTGTAAAGGACGGCCCATTCCTTTTCTTTACTAAGCCCCCACCCTCTATAACGGCAAAGCCCCATCTGCTTTTCCAACCAGGGGGATCTACCCTATACAGCAAAAGTTTGGCACCTTTTCCCAACTCAAGGCCCCCCACCCTGTACTGCCAAAATGGCCTCAATTTTCTTATTCCACCTAGGGGACAAGTGATTGGCCGAACTTTTGAGAGGGGCCGGAGTGCCCAAAACACACAACAAACAAAAGACCCGCTTATTTTATTCGCCAAAGTTGCCAAACAACAGAAATTTAGTTTGTGATGTATACTCCCATTTCTCTGTCACAGTTTTCATTGATTTTACCACAGACCCTTTAGAGTAACAACCAATAAAGCAAAAAAAGGTTCCACGGAAGAGCTCTGTTCCACTTTAATATAAGCTCTGTGGACAAGAAGTCCTTGGTGGCGGATGCCAGGATACCACGATACTGCATCCTTCTGGTGATGGCCTGAGTGCCGACGAAAGGGCTCCGGGTGCCACCCTCTGGCCACCAGTGCCATAGGTTAAGCCATTACTGCATCAGGAACCATCCCCTAATACTGCCCCCAAAGCTCCATTCTTATCCCAGTAATGGCCACAGGGCGCCGGCAATCGCCGCACCTTTAATAAAAAAAAAAAAAAAATACGGGCCGGGGCCAAATGGGAAAACGTACAATTAATAATGATAATCCGGGCCCACCTCCACATTTCCAGCTGTCTTCAGAGCGCCCCACCGGCGGGTTGCGGGGCAGGCAGGGCCTCCGCTCCGTGTTCGACCAGGGAAAAGCTCGCCTGCCGTTCACCTGAATAGTGGCTCGTTTTGCGGTCGATGTGGACCGCTCGAGCATATTATTGCAGGTGGGGAAGTGATGTGCCCCCAGGAAGGGACAAAAACAACCCCGGCGCCCACAGTCCTCCTTGAACCGGATGCCGCGGCCCCCACGGTGATTACATCATTCAGGCAGCAGCCCGAAAGAATGAAGACGCGGGAGGCCGCTGCCAGAGGTTGGAGTAATTTGTGTGTTTTTTTTGTTTTTTTTTAACCAAGCAAGGCCAAAGTGTTCTTTTGTGGCGCCCGGGCCCTCAAAAGAAAATAATTACGATGGAGGGGGCAAATGAAAGAAAATTAATTAAAAACGATGGAGGGGCCCCATAAGAAAAAAATTAAAACGATGAGGCGCAAAAACCATACAAAAAAAATAACTAAACGATTGGAGGGGGCACTTTAACAAAAATAATTAACGGATGGAGGGGGCAACACATTACAAAAAATAAAATAACGATGAGGGGGGGCATCATACAAAATAACTAATGACGAGAGGCAATCAGAAAAAAAAATTAACTTAACGAATGGGCATCAAGGGAAATAATAATTGTGGGTGGCCCCCGGGCAAGCGTATGAAAAATAATATTGGGGCAGATCTAGTAATTTAATGGGGGGGCGGGGAGCCATTAATTCAAGTAATAATGGAGAGGGTCCCCGTATATCTTTCACAAATTAATGACCCCAATTAATTAATTGATTGGACCCAATATATAAAAATAAGTTCACGAGGGGGTGCAGTATATTTAAATAAAATTAATTGAGGGGCCCCGCCCAGTGTGATATTAACGGGATGCGGTCAACAATTTACCGCTATTTATTTTTATTAAAACTTTAGTCCGGGCCCTGGTCCGACGGTTCGGAAAAGGAAGATAGTGAACGGCCCCCCCGTAAAGTTTGGTACCGCTAATGCTAATACTGCAAGCCATTCTTATCACAGACATCATAAAAAAAGGTCTGGGGGGGCCAAAGCCCTCTGTACCACTAGGACTCTATCCCTACTGCAAAAGCTCCTTCCTTATCCAAATAGGGACCTATCCCTATACTGCAAGCTCCATCTCATATTCCACAGACTATCCCTATATGCAAAGCTCCCATTCCTATCCACTTAGGACCTATCCCTATACTGAACTCATCTTATCGGCACTAATGCGCTCCATTGTATCCACTAGGACACTATCCCAACCGATATGCAAAGCTCCATTCTATCCACTAGGTAACCATATCTCTATACTCGCAAAGCATCCTCTATCTCCACTAGACCTATCCACTAATCTGACCAGAAAGAGCTTCCATTCCTTAATCCACTAGGAGGACCTATCCCTATACGTCAAAAGCCTTCTCCAGCTTAGACTATCACCTATCACAAGTATCACAGGACCGTATCCCTATACTGCCAAATGCTCCATTCTTATCCACTAGGAGCCTATCCCCTATAACTGAAAGAGTCCATTCCTTATCCCACTAGGGGGGGGGGACCTATCCTATACTGCAAAAGCCCATCAATCCACTAGACCTACTCCCTATACTGGCAAACTCATTCTTATCCACTAAGGAACAGTGATGGCGACCTTTTAGAGACCGAGAGTGCCCAAAATGCCAAACCAAGAACCGGACTATTATTGCAAAGTCCAACACAGCAATTATTGCATTAAAATCTTTTGCTCTGCGTCTTTACCTTATAACCCACACACAACTTTCATTCTCATCGTTCCATATGACAACCAATGGCATCATCGTTACCGAAGGTTTGGAAAATTAATTTGCTATTGGAGACTTCCCTGCATTAAAAATTGTGGGGCCACGAGCAGGAGCTCAATGGCCTCCAATGATAATCCTGACCTCCCCTGTCCTCACTTCACTCTCATTCCTGAGTTTAGGAGCAAAGGCTTCTACTCAGGTAGAAACACAAGATGTTTTCCGTTTTGTGGCTACCGGGTCTGCAAGGCATCCCTCAAGTCCTGTCTGGTTAATTCGTTGCTGGGGCCAACAGCCCTGATGCCCACTGAGAGGCTGAGTCGCCACCTCTGCACCCGTTCCATAGGTCGCCCACCCACTGCACTAGGACTATACTGCAAAGCTCCATTCTTATCCACTAGGACCTATCCCTATACTGCAAAGCTCCATTCTTATCCACTAGGACCTATCCCTATACTGCAAAGCTCCATTCTTATCCACTAGGACCTATCCCTATACTGCAAAGTCCACTTGCTTTTCCACGAAACCCTCCTATTGTACAGTATTTGTTGCACATTAATCCAGAATTCTGAAGATTTTATTTTAATAGATCTGAAACACTGTCTCTAATGATAAGGGACAACTATAACTCCATAAATGCCTACATGCTCTGTACATCTCTTAGTATTACATATACCCAGACACATCCAAGAATCTATTGCTAGATTATTTTACTTTTCATGCTTGAGACTACATTTTGTGATTTTTGGGATATCTATAGTCAATCTTTATTGATTCACTCACAATATTTTACTTCTATTGCTTTTTATTATTAGGGTAGTAGCTAATTTTCTCCCAAAGATGTTACTAAAAATATGGGAGTACCATATGGCGGCGAATTCTGATTAAAGCGAGTCGGTATACAGGAGCGGGCTGTGTGCCTTCAGGCATGTGACCTTGGTCTATGACAGTTGCTGTGCATTCAATTTAGGATGTCACAGTGATTAAGCTTTGAGATTTCTTCATTGATTGATTTATGGTGACAAATTGTTTACCAATAAAATGATAGGGAAAAACTGATAAATCACTGACTGGAGGCCACCACGGAGGTATCACCCTGGGCTGCACATTGAGGAGATATTAGTGGTTTATGAAGCTAGTAATCGTATTTATGAAATCTACCATATTATATACAATCTAAAAGAAATATTAAAAATTAAACATTTTAATAAGCAAAAAATGTCTGCTTTGTAGTAAAAATCTTATGTTTTTATTGTATTCTTCTTTTACCTACATATGTGCTGGAGAACTTGACTTCAGTGCTGAGCTTTCTGCCTCCATGACAACTAATTTACACCTCACTTCAAAGTTGAATTTCCTGAAAATACCACCCACCGTTCTGGGTCATAAAAGAAATGTGATCTGAAAGATGTTTACCTGTTTGACAACTTAATGATAACGGTTTGTTAGGTCCACTTCTGCTGACAGGTTCCCTTTAAGCATAACATGTTATTCTGCTACCATATCTTGCTTTATGATAAAAAAAAAAGCGGAAGGATGACACATTTTACATGTAAATAACCAAAAGTGGAATTCTACCGTATTTTTCGGACTATAAGACGCACTGGACCATAGGACGCACCTAGGTTTTAGAGGAGGAAAATTAAGAAAAATGTTTTTTCCCCAAATAGTATGCCAAAGTATTTAATAAAGTAACAGTAAATAACTGGGCAGTGCAGCCATGTTCCTCTTCGGAGAGGGGCAGGGGCGAGCAGCCTATCTTTAGATAGAATTATGCTGGCACGTAGTCAGGGGGTCTCAAGAGTTACCAGGGTCGTATAGGTATGAGTATATGTGACAATGGTCACAAGAGCTTACAATCAATGAGGAGGAGGAGGACACAGGAGATGACAGTGCTTGTACAATGGCCACAAGAGCTTACAGTCTATAAGGAGGAGGGGACACAGGAGATGACAGTGCTTGTACAATGGTCACAAGAGCTTACAGTCTATAAGGAGGAGGGGACACAGGAGATGACAGTGCTTGTACAATGGTCACAAGAGCTTACAATCAATGAGGAGGAGGGGGACAGAGGAGGTGACAGTGGTTGTACAATGGCCACAAGAGCTTACAATCTATGAGGAGGAGGACACAGGAGATGACAGTGCTTGTACAAAGGTCCCAAGAGCTTACAATCTATGAGGAGGACACAGGAGATGACAGTGCTTGTACAATGGCCACAAGAGCTTACAATCTATAAGGAGGAGGACACAGGAGATGACAGTGCTTGTACAATGGCCACAAGAGCTTACAATCTATGAGGAGGGGGACACAGGAGATGACAGTGCTTGTACAACGCTCACAAGAGCTTACAATCTACCAGGGGGACAGCAGCCACTACATACCAGGCAACAAGTGGTTAAGAGTGTGAGAGCAGAGACCGGGGGAAGGGAGCACTAATCACTTATCTGATCCTGTGCTGGGAGAGAAGTTACAGGTCAGACACAGCGCTGTACAGGCTCGGCTCCTCTCGGGCTACTTACAAGCGGGGATTGTCAGTGATTTTCTCCTCCCCCTCTCTCTCTCCACTGCTGCCATAATTATCATGTATATCAGTGCCCTGATATACATGATATACATCAGAGCTGGCAGAGCGCAGGGGTGCAGCCCTCCATTCCCTCCAGCAGTGGAGGGCTGAGGAAAGGAGAGGAGCGCAGCGGCTGTGCTGAGTGCCGCTTCACTGTGAAGGGCTGCGCTTACTGCCAGCATTAGCTGGCAGAGCGCAGCCAGATGCCCTCCATTCCCTACATCTGGACTATAAGACGCACCACTGTTTTTTCCCCATTTTCTGGGGAAAAAAAGTGCGTCTTATAGTCCAGAAAATACGGTAATTTGTTTTTCAAAAGCTTCTCATTATAAAATATGAGAGCACTAAGCATACTGGAAAAACCCAAGTTATATAGGGGTATCTCAAAAATATAATTTATGGTTTATTTAAAGTTTAGGTCATAAAGATCCCATGTATAAAACTCAAATTAAACCATGATCTCACTATAAAAGTTATTGGAGAGGTGGTCACACAGACAAGATTCTCATCCCTGATATCCAAGGGAGGTAATAAAATTCAACTATTTTTGAAAAATTGGTTCTGAGAGACACATGGTCATCTCTCCATTCAATGTGGATGAGTGACAGGATTGGAGGACCTTTTTTTTCTCAAGATAATGAGATGTGGGTCTCAGAGGTGGGGCCTTTGGACTTGATAGAATTACTCCTCTAACCCCTTTACGCTTTGCCACGGATATATCCGCTGCAGAGCTATGAAGGGTGTATGAAGAGGGCTCATGGGCTGAGCCCTCTTCATACAGATATGGGCTTTGCTGAATATTGCAGCAAAGACCCATCGCTATCACTGCAGTCGTTGCTTGTACCGATCGCGGGTGTCAACCTCATCTCTGCCGCCGACACAGTCGACGGAGGTACTTTAAACATGGCAGCGCATGGGCACTGCCACATTTCTTCAGATCGTTGCTCCCGGGGCGGCAATCGGTTGCCATGACAGGCTCGGGTCTTCCTCAGACCCAAGGCTGCATGGTTTCTGTAGATTCGTTACCATGAGCCAGTCGCTATATGGTAGGAACAATGAGACCATCTAGGGTTAATGTACCCTAGAGGGTCTAAGAAATAGTGAAAAAAAAGAAAAAAAAAGTTAATTTTTTTTTTTTAAATTATAAAATATTAAAAATTAAAGGTAACAGGATGGACATTCAAACACAAAACGACCTATTTTTGAACATAATAACCCCCTTACCATTTCCCCCTTACCAAGGTCAATGCTAGAAGTGGGTTACCCAGAAGAGTAGAAGAATAGAATCTAGATTGACCACTACAAAGCAGACCCTGTTTACTAACCTCACATAACCCCATACTCTGTAATATGTCCATATGTCAGAACTTTAGCCATTACGAAACTGTTCCTTTTAAGAGTTAATATTAAGATAACAAATTATTCCAATTTAGAAATGAGACACTAATGGAAACTGAAACTTTGCAGATACGTTGTGCTTCATTTCTCAGATTCATCGTGATTTTATCTAGCAGATTGTGTACATGTGTGTATGTATCAAGTATCAAATAGAATTAGCATATACAGTGGATGTCACGCAGAGATCAAGGGAAAGTTCTGTTTGAATCCACAACCATGGGCATCCTTCCTGAATAATTTAATGATAAACACATCAACATCTTGAAAAAAAAAGAGTCTGAAAACAACCAGCAGGTTTTTATAGACGCCCAGATTTCAATCCTGCCGGAAGATCAAAGTCAGAAGGAAATCTGTGATTTACTAGAAGTTATTCTAATAGATTTTACTAAACACCAAAGTTATTATTTACATGTTATCGGAGGTCACAGGAATCTCAAGTTAATAACTCATTCACCAGAATATTAAAAGTTTACCAGAGTTGTTCTACACTTGCTAGAGAAATGCTCGGAGTCTCAATCAACATCAATCTACCAATCAACGGAGCCTGTGGTTTTTACTTGTACACATTTGAGTATTGACAGAATTAATACTTTTTGTGAAGTAAGTTAGGCCCTATCCACAAGGTCTAACTTGCTGATCGGTGGGGGTTTCAGTGATGAGACCCCCACAGAACACGATATCGGGGGTACGATGTACGTGAACGGAGAATGGGGGTCCCCATCACTCCCCGAGATGAGTGGGGTAGCTGGAACTCATTGAAGCAATCTCGATAGAGGTGAATAGGGTTGCCCGCGTATGCGAGACCAGCTCCTCTGGTTATCTCGGGGTGCGACAGGTGTACATCGGACCCCCATACTCATGATCCTTGGTTGTCTTATCACTGAGACCTGCACTGATCAGCAAGTTTCGCCCTAACCTGTGGAAAAAACCCCTTCAAGGCCCCTTTTACACCAACGTTTTTGTATTCAATGGGTCTTGACAGACCTGCATTTTTTTCATGCACACACACAAATTTTATTAACTAGTCTAAAACTCTAAGCATGTTCTACTTTTGTAAAAAAAAAAAAGCAAAAATGCTAATGACTCCTAGAAAAAACTATACAAAAACACAGACATTGCACTATGGTTTTGCAAGTTTTAGACAATAGCAAAAATAAATGGAAAAGGAAAATTGTCCACTTTTGCTGCACCCTTTAATGTTGTTGAAGTTTAAAATAAAAAAAATGAATTTGGCCAAAGCCACCAAATTTTAAAGTGATATACTGACCCTTTTAGGGAGATAAGGATGAGGCAGTTAGATTTCAACATGCCCCTTCATTTTGCCTGAACCTTGCCTGAGCATGTACATCAGATGGTTGGCTACTCCCAGAGAAATCAGTAGGTTTGGCGATGGTCACCATTAGTGGTTCTCAACTGTAGTCTTTTTTGATGTGCCAGATGCGATGACATGTAATAGATTCTTTCATGAGTTGACCCACCAAAGAAAGCTAAAATGTGGGACACAGGCTACATTTTTAGGCTACGCTTGAAGGTTTGTAGGTTGGGGACACATGGTAGAAAGAATACAGCGGATGCAGTGGGAGACAGTTTTGAGATGAGCGGATAGTAGGAGAGTGAATCATAAAGTTTTCGCACGATATGAGACCATGGGTGGAATGGTATAGGTTGATTAGATCAGTGATGTTTTGAAGGTCAGGTTGTGGATGGCCTTCCATGCCAAGCTTTGAACAAAAGTTGAACCTGAATGTGAACACTTTAATTGCTGCCGACAAAGCAGCAACATCATTTGGGAGCAACAATCCTAGGGAAAATGGCAACAGGCACGCCAGTTTTTTTACTGATTAATACCCTTGATCAGTGCCATCACGATTGTGGGTGTTACCGCTGGGGTTGAGCCGAACACCAAACACAAATTTCTGGCTTAGGTCTAGGTTTTCTTTAAGTCCTATCAGGCCTAGTTATGATAAATATTTTAATACGTTGTGCAATGGGTAAACAGTGGAGGGTATGGTCACTAAGGGTCTAAGCATCAGGCCTTCAGCAATCTGATCCTTTATTTGGTGGATCGGGTAGAAGTGCCTTTGGTGGGATAACACCATTAATAGTGCATTAGCGAGATACTGTAAGGCAAACCATTTAATACAGAAAATAGACATCTACCAATGTGACATATTCCTACATGAACCAGAACCCATCCTCCACTTTCCCTTCCATTACCGCTGACTGTGTTTTCATAAAAAGATAAAAAAGCTTTTGCCTTATCTCCGTCCTAAAACGTCATTCCTTATAAAATACAGAAGCCATGGAAAAGGCTACTCTAAAAGGGCATGTAAGGCATGCAAAATGCAATTACTACACTATACTTTATTGCTGCTATGAAAAGGTTTATTACAAATACATTGAGCTCAGTCTTCTATTAGTTGAAATATAGGCAGCAGGTTTCGGTGACCCGGTGCACAGCCCTTGTTTTATGCCGGCTATAGAAGTCTGCATACAAAGTCAATGTATTAAAATACAATTGTATTCTAGATCAAACCTCATTCACCTTCCACAAAGATGACATGAACTCTATAGAGTGTAGTATATGTCATGATTGTTTATTCAGGAAATTGCATGTACAGCTTGTGCCGGCTACGTCTCCCACCAGTGTCTGAGAGTGACATGCAAACAATGGGGAGCTCTCCTGGGTTTTTAAAATATTAATTCTCTTATTTCTTTATAAAAAAAACAAAGGGAAAATCCATTTTAACATTGATGTGAGGTTCTTGTCCTTTCCTTTGTACCCGGTGGAAACTCAATACATTATTCTTTCAGTGGAGTTGCGCTACTGGCGAGTTTTACATTAGCTATGCATTGTAAGAGGTAGGAAAAAAAGGAGATGAATAATAACTTATAGGATCACAGAATCAAACATTATGCTAATTCTGCACCTGTCAGATGACTACATAATCATCCGTTTATAGTGGTTTTAGTAAACCTTTACACTGAAACGATTAAAAATTGAAGTAAAAATTGAACAAATAGAAGACATATCTGACCGTTCCTGGAAAAAAAAAATTATATAATATTTTATATATTTATTTCATTAATAAATTTCATTAGTTTTATATGACATCGGCTCATTCTATGACGTCAGCAGCGGCCGCGTCATAGATGCGCCTGCTGGAAAACATGGCCGCGTCAATGAGAGAAGAAAGAAGAGGAGCCGCAGAGAGGAAAGAAGACGGGACGCGCCAACGGGGACATGGGGGAGCCGGAGGGTGAGTATATAAGTTTATTTTTAAGTGCTGGGGGTGCCGGCTGTATTCTACTAGAGGCTGGCTGTATACTACTAGGGGCTGGCTGTATAGTACTAGGGGCTGGCTGTATACTACATGAGGGCTGGCAGTATACTACATGGGGGCTGGCTGTATACTACTAGGGGCTGGCTGTATACTACATGAGGGCTGGCTGTATAGTACATGGGGGCTGGCTGTATACTACTAGGGACTGGCTGTATACTACTAGGGGCTGGCTGTATACTACTAGGGGCTATCTGTATACTACTGGGGGCTGGCTGTATACTACTAGGGGCTGGCTGTATACTACAGGATGCTGGCAGACTGTATACTACTGGGGGTTGGCTGGCTGTATACTACATGGGGGCAGGCTGGCTGTATACTACATGCGGCAGGCTGGCTGTATACTACAGGGGGCTGGCAGGCTGTATACTACTGGGGGCAGGCTGGCTGTATACTACTGGGGGGTGGCTAGCTGTATGCTGCTAGGGGCTGGCTAGCTGTATACTACAGGGGGCTGGTGGCTGTATACTACTAGGGGATGGCAGGCTGTATACTACTGGGAGCTGGCTGACTATATACTACTGGGGGCTTGCTGGCTATATACTGGGGGGGCTGTGACCAATGCATTTCCCACCCTCGGCTTATATTCGAGTCGATAGTTTTCCCCAGTTTTTGGTGGTAAAATTAGGGGTCTCGGCTTATTCTCGGGTTGGCTTATGCTCAAGTATATATGGTATTTTGAACCATTGTTGCTTTAATTGTCCAGGAAATTGTTATATAACCCCCTATAGTTCTCTACAACACAGATTTGGTAAATCATTAAACATTCTTTAATGGATAATGACAGAAACCTAAAGGATGTGGTGCAAACAGACAATAACAAAAACTATCTAAAGTCCATTAAAATCATTGTATGATGATAATTTTCCTTTTCATCTTATACACAAGATTTGTCCGAAGCAAATCAGAACATTTTTGGATTCGATATAGTGCCTGAATATTTCCAGATTTGTATCAACCAATAGATGAGCTCATCTCTAGTCATGAGATGAATTCCACAAATATGTAGAATTTGCATCCTTTATCCTCCTCCAGGGGATGTATCTTGAGGGAGGGTATCAGATGAGTTACACCTGGGCCCAATGGTTTCAGGTGGCCCATAAGGTGTCTTTTCCCAATGTGAGGAGACTGGTAGTGTAACTAATATATTATGGTTGAGTTCTGGTATGGATTTTGTAGTTTCATGTTATGCCTCTACTACTTCAGAGCACAGACCCCTATCTGCCTCACGTACTATGTAATGAAGGGTAGATTTTGGGGTGTTATCAATTTTTAGAAAAGGACTGCAAACATCTACATGTTGGTTCTTCTGATTTTTGATCTGTGCTGTGGAATACAATGAAAACGCAACAAATAGATGGTTTTTGTTGTTTAGGATATTTAAGTATTATGGAAGAGAGGATGAATATAGTGTATAACTGATATCTATACTACGTACTATTCAAAAAGTAAATGGATTAAGGTCGTAAAATATATAGGAGTAATATAATTTGAAGCTGTAACAATACAAGCTTGGACCACCCACGTGGTCTCAGAAGTGTCGCTCTCACATTTTGATCTCATCTTACCTTATTGTTCCCAGGCCCTCTCCATGGTGAGCTGTGATCTGTCGGCCATATTACATCTTCATTGTTTGTTTGTTGTCAATGGGGCAGATTTACTTACCCGGTCCGTTCGCGATCCGGCCGGGATTCACTAAGGTAGTTCCTCCGCCGTTCCTGCTGCGCTGAAGTTCCCCGGAGGCACGCTGGAATGCCCTGAAATTCACCGGCCTATACCTGGTGAAGGTAAGTGTAATTTTCGCAACACATTTTTTGTCTTAAATGCGGCGGTTTTTCCGAATCCGTCGGGTTTTCGTTCGGCCACGCCCCACGATATCCGTCGCGTGCACGCCGGCGCCGATGCGCCACAATCCGATCGTGTGCGCCAAATCCCGGGGCAATTCAGGTACAATCGGCGCAAATCGGAAATATTCGGGTAACACGTCGGGAAAACGCGAATCGGGCCCTTAGTAAATGACCCCCAATGTCTTACGTGCGGTCACCTGATATCATGTTACCAGACCTCTCCGCCTTATCTGCCCTGCGCATCTTTTCCTATCTCTTCCCACAAGTCACATCAATATTTTGTTCCCGATTTCTTTGTTTCCTTGCCTTTTTTGTCTATTTTACATTTGACCTGGATATCAACAAGTTTACGTGGCTGCAGAATACTAAGGATTCTGAGTAGGACAACATTTCAGTCAATGAGATATTTTGAATAAATCATATCAATTTTATTCACATCATTACTTTCTTTGCATTATGTACTTAAATTACAGGAATTATAACCATGGTTTTTATGCATAACTTGTTCCTATCTTAATTGCAGGAAATATCTGACATCTGGATTCAATACCCTATATCAGGATATGTTCTTGATCTTGTATTTTCTCCATTGTCTACTGCAGTTTAGATGAGGTAATAAGGTCCTTGGTGCCATTTAAGGATTTGTTTATGCAGGACATTGGCAAATTTGGCTCTATAGGCCAAGTGTGTACAGGGCGCCATTATCTGATGTTTTCATGGTAGAATTTATTGGGGTATATAACTCATTGTCCATTCAGCTTGCTGGTTATCACTGTGGCTTTTACGATCCAGATTGGAAAGCCACAAGACAAGGTTAATTAAGAGTGATACTAGAGCAATTGGGGGAGAAAATGGAAAACCCAAATATTTATTTAAAGTCACAGGTTGTATCTACCTGTTCCTGAATCAGAACCAAGACCATCAGTAAAATTAAAGTCGTTGTCCACTTTCAGCAAATAATTGCAACTTTTTTTAAAATAAAAAGTTATGCAGTTTTCCAATAAATTTTCTGTATCAATTCTTCACTGTTTTCAAGATCTTTTTATTTATTACAGTCTCAGAACAGTAATCAGAGCTATGTGATATAATGAGCCATGACAATAGGCTGAATTTCATCCAAAGGAAGTAAACGATGAAGCTTCCTGTTGAATGAGATCTACAAACCAGCGAGGAATTGATACAGTAAGTATATTGGAAAATTGTATAACCTTTCCTGATATAACCAACATCGTTTATTGAAAGTAACTCGAGAAGCCTGAATTGTTTGCCTCAATGTTTGATTCAGCTTCTAAAAGAGGGTACCCATGTTTTCCAATCCAGATGAAGTCCACTATGTGTAAGTTGTTCCCATTGTTTTACATGACTGTTCCATCTCCTAATTTAGTTGGATATCTTGTATTCTAAATATTATCAATGACTTTGGTTTTTTCTTTTGCCGATCTAGTTATTGCTTACTGTAGTTCCTGTCGTAAATGTATTTTACATTCCCAGTTTATACGTATGTAATTTGGCAACAGAATGACAGTAGATCCTCTGTCCCTCAACATTGTCAACCCAAATCACTGTGAATTCTCTGAGCACAAAGGGCCCTGGCTTTTGCCCAGGTCTGGTGGCATAAATACATGAAATAGATGCAAAGTAACTAATTTAAATGATACAAATTTATTAGAGAGATGCCATTCAGGGTCCTGGCATGGTGAGTGTCACATATGCTAATAAACATCTCCATCTTGGATCACAGCTGCCACAGGAGGAGGTAACTGGCATGCCTCCTGAATATAAATTATTTGAATCATAAGTTATTTACCAATGCATCTGCTTATAGGTGCTTTCATTTATAGGAGGTTCTGTACTTTCAGATTTCCAAACCCTATAAGATATAGCTATCAAGTAAGAAAGGACTCTAGACATAATAGTGAATCAGTAGAAGATCGAGATCTACTGTTTCCAATCCAAAATCTTGTCGCAAATAGAAAATTGCAGTAGACTTAATTTAAATTAAATTAAAGTAGACTTAAAAAAGTGCTGGTCATGGTATGGTATCTAAGCCAATTTCTTTGAATAGTGCAGAGTTGCAATACGAGTTGTAGCCTCTTTGCTACTAGGTGGACTGGAGTGCAGAACCAAGGGATCTCTGTATCTTTACCCAAAAACACCACAAATACTGTAGATAGACTGGCTGCAATGTTATAGACCAGGAAACAAGACATAAGTGCATCAAAGTCAATGATCACAAACAAAAGAAGAAAAACTCATCAAGGCAGAGGAGAAATCCTTGGCAAAATCATGGTGAATCATCATTCAAATCAAGAAGGAACAATAGTAGAAGGAGCAAGAGCCTTCTCCACCTAATGTCTTCTTCAGGGGTTGGTTATCTTAGGGACATGATCAAACCACACAGCCGAAGAGCTATGGATCAATCTATCAGGGCCATGGTAGAAGTCAGGAGCCATAGTAGCAGAGGCTAAAGGATCTTGTTGCCTAGAGACTCCATTGGTAGTATCTTCAGCCGCTCTTACAAAAAAGGCATCGCAACTGAGCATGGTAAAAAGTAACCAGACACAGCCCAAGCGTGGTGATATTTCTAGAAAAATCACAGAATTTAATCAAGACACAACCATCTTCCTTCATCATTGCAATTATTCACTTTTATTTAGCCCATAAAATGAGAATTAAGAGCTTAAGAGAGTAGTTAAAAAGATTTTATACCGCAATGTTAAATATTATTCACATGCGAAAAAAATATCCCCGCTCTTCACTTCCTTTGCCCTGCAATACTGTTATTTTTTGCTACTGAATCAACCACAACCCTAAGTCTTATTTGGTTTCTCAGTAGACGTGTGAGAGGCCCCAATTACAGACAAAAACAAACTCCACATAAGCAGAAAATTGCCACATTTTATTAATTTCTTCCAAATTGACTGGAAGTGCTTTATTAGTCGACAAGGAGAGCCCTGTTTACTCGGACAATGTAGTGTCATGTCACAAGCTCTGCAATGTTTGCTTTAATATTAAAAGATACATGTCAACCGGTAAGAGAAAGCTTCATGCAAAGCCCGATCCAGCTGTTAAAATACAGAGGTCACATATACTTTCATGCTTTATATGGCGCTAGGTTTTCTTGTGTTTGCTTTCCTAATCCTTGCTATAACTGGAATAGTCTATCTTCCCGCTCTATAAGTAACCACAATGCTCTGATAAAGTCTGAAATGAACATTGTTTACTCTGATCTAATAAAATCCGACTTGAGATCCTATAGAATGAAAATAAAAAGTTGTTGGTGTTCATTTGGAAACTCATTGAAATTGATTAAACTAGATAAATAATTTGTTATTTTAGGCTATAAGCTTTATTTATTTCAGATGAAGACAAATATAGTCTACTGGAAGCATTGGAGATAAATTAATTCAGAAACTACCAAAAATGATAAAATTAAACTGGTTGGCCCTTCCTTATCCCGCCTCTTCTGGTTGAGGTTGGGCCAAAGGTGAGGTTGCCTTCATACACATTAGATGATCAGCCTGACCATCCAAGATGATAAAATTTGACTTGCATTTATGTCACCTTTAGGGTTGTAGGAACTAATGCCGGGGTCTCTCCACTAGTATCCATGGTCACATTTAAAGACTAGAGTACCAAATATGTAATATAAGCTCTGAAGAAGTAATATGTTCCTCATATAACAGTGCTTCAAGATCCAGTAGAGGACTCCCTTATTTAGGGGTGGCTGTGGAGAAGCTCACACACCACCAGCAGGTACAGAGATAATGGCTCTGCTTCCAAAACAGTTTTCTGTATCGGTTCTGGTGTCAGAACCAGTAATCCAAAGCTAATCACTGGAAGTGCTTATAGGAGGTTCTGTACTTTCAGATTTCCAAACCCTATAAGATATACTGTATTTTTCGGACTATAAGACGCTTCTTACTATAGGACGCACCCCAGATTTAGGCTTCCAAAAAAGGAAAAATATATTTTTAATTAAAATATCCCTGTTGGTTGCACTAAAGCACAGCACACACAGAAATACATTTACACACTCAACTCTGCATCATCCATCCACATACACATTCAATACTGCATCATACATACACATTCAACTCTGCATCATCCATCCACATACACACTCAGCTCACCTATACACACTCAACTCACCTATACACACTCACACAGAACCACACACACATATACATACACACACATACTTCCCCCATTTCCCTTCTTCTTACCCTGTCCCAGGGCGGCATGGCAGTATGAGACCTGCGGTGATGTAAGAATCATGTGATCAGTCACAGTCTTATAGTCCTGGACCTGTAGAACATCGGGGAGAGGTAAGAGAAGTACGGAGCCTCTCCTCTCTGGGAGATCGGGTGCAGCTGTATTGGGCATCACCCGATCTCCATTACAGCGGTCAGGAGGGTCTGGCAGTGCTGGATCCTCCTGACCTCCGGACTATAAGACGCAGCCACTTTTTAGCAAGATTTTTTATTGCTAAAAAGTGCGTCTTATAGTCCAGAAAATACGGTAGCTATCAAGTGAGAAAGGAGTTGTTTCCTATCCAACATCATAGTAATAGAAAGTTATATTGAATGATCCAGCACTAGCATAAAAAAATTACCATCCTTTATTTCATCTAAAAAATTAAAAACATTATGGCATCAGGTTAAAGTGCATGATACAAGCCTATATTCATGGCATAAAAAAGGGGAAACACTGGAATGACCTACACGTTTCGGACAATATAATTCATATCCTTACTCATGGCCTTGAGTAAGGACATGAATTATATTGTCCGAATTATAATTGTCCGAAACACGTAGGTCATTCCAGCTTTTTTATGCCATGGCTACGATTGGTGGATCATTCAATATAACTTTTTTAATACTGCAATACCGGAGATGGCACGGCTTCCTATGAATCCCGGGCACCGTTCACACCGAAGGAGGACATATGAAGACTAATGATTTTTTTCCATTACAGTGAGCTGTTATACATCTACTTCTCAAACTTCTTATCTTCTTATCCAACATCATGTCGCAATATGAAATGGAAAAATGCAGTAGACAAATTTTTTGTAAAAAACTTTAACTTAAATTAAAAAAAAAAAGAGGACCAGCTTTTTATCTAGAAAGAGTGTCCCACTTGTCCATGTGCTGGCCATTGGATGGGATCTGAGCCAATTTCTCTTGAATTGTGCAGAGTTGCAATACGAGTTGTAGCCTCTTTGCTACCAGGTGGACTGTTGTGCAGAACTAAGGGATCTCTGTATCATTACCCAAAAACACCACAAGTACTGTAGATAGACTGGCTGCAATGTTATAGACCAGGAAACAAGACAGAAGTGCATCAAAGTCAATGATCACAAACAAAAGAAGAAAAACTCATCAAGGCAGAGGAGAAATCCTTGGCAAAATCATTCAAATCAGGAAGGAACAATAGTAGAAGGAGTAAGAGCCTTCTCCACCTTCTTCAGGGGTTGGTTGTCTTAGGAACATGATTATACCACACAGCCGGAGAGCTGTGGATCAATCTATCAGGGCCATGGTAGAAGTCAGGAGCCACAGTAGCAAAGTCTAAAGAAATGGTGGCGAACCTATGGCACGGGTGCCAGAGGTGGCAATCGGAGCCTTCTCTGTGGGCACCCAGGCCATCACCCAGCACAAAGGTCACCATTCAGGACTCCTCCTGCAGTCACAGGCAGCCCAAAACATGCCATGTTCAGGATTGACTGACTTGAAGTACAGGAGGAGCAAGGAGGGTGGGCAGAGCTGGATAACCATTGAAGTCCCTTCTCAGGGCCTGTGATTCATCCTGTTACGGGGACCTTAAAGCTACAATAATAATACAAATTTCTCCATCTTGCTACGGTACTGGTGTCTTCAGGACGCCAATACGTTCGAAAATATGTGGCTTTCGGTTTTTGTTTGGGAACTCAATCTCTAAAAGGTCTGCCATCACTGGTCTAAAGGATCTTGCTGCCTAGAGACTCCATTGGTAGTATCTTTAGTAACCAGACACAGCTCATAGACAAGCGTCGTGATTAGAGATGAGCGAGCACTAAAATGCTCGGGTGCTCGTTATTCGAGACAAACTTTTCCAGATGCTCGAGTGCTCGTCTCGAATAACGAGCCCCATTGAAGTCAATGGGAGACCCGAGCATTTTTTTAATAAAACTGAACAGTAAAAGAACAGTGCAAAAAAAAAATTCCAAATGTTTGCAGATGTTTTACTTGTAAGAACACATTGAAATAACACTATTCTTCACTTTGCAGGTGTTCGCGTGTGTCTCCTGCTAAGTTAGGAGATGTTCGGAACATCTGGAATGTGAAGAATATTGTTCTTTCAATGTGTTCTGCACTTAAATGGTCCTGTATTCACTGTTTTTAATGTTTTAATTCTATTCTTCACATTGCAGGTGTGCGCGCGTGTCTCCCGATAGGTTCGGAGATACGCACGCACAGCTGCAAAGTGAAGAATAGAAGGGGGGGGGCAGCATTTTAATATTCGCCTCAGGCAGCAAATATGCTAGAATCGGCCCTGGGTGCGCTGAAAAACTTGCTGAAGAACTGATTTCCATGTGGAGTTTCTGTCACGTTTTTAACACAAATGGGAGGAGATTTGGCCAAAACGCATGCGTTTTATTGGAAACGCTTATGTGTTTTGGCCAAACCCCATCCCACTTGCATTTTGGATGCATTTAAAAAAAAGACAAAAATGCCTTGTGGGAATAACATATAATAGTGTCTTTTGTTTTTTCTCTTTATTCTTTATTGCAGCAAATTTTGCTAGGCGACTAGAACAGTTGAAAATATGCAAGTGTGCCAAAAAAGTCACAGGTGTAATAGCAAAAACGGGCCAGCTTTCATCTGCATTTTGTTCTGCAAATTAAAAAAACAGATTACAGATACATTAGTAAGTATCAGTTTTTAATAGTTGCATATAACGGATCCGTTTAAAAAAGAATGGATACTTTGCTTTCTGTTTGTATCAGTTAGTTTGCACTCTTCATTATTTTATAGCCATCCATTTTGTATTCCAACTATCCACTCAAGTAAAGAAAGGTCTAACAGAAGATGTAAAAACGGATATTAACGCACAACATTGTAAATCTATTGCAATCATTTGGAAAAAACAAATCCGGAAACTACTAAATGGAAACCTGAACGTAGATGGGAAAAGGGTATAACATAAATGACCCATATGCCTCTTTGGATAGGTATTTAGATTTTGGATGTTATACGGTATTTCTTAACTACACTCAATATCCCTATGTGAACTCATTCATCAGGAAGTAGTAGCCTGTTGCTGCAAAACACAGATGACTCTTTAGCAGGGAAGGATTGTAAAAGAGAGCTGCCTCCTTTATGGTAAACCCTCAAATGTAATGTAAATAGTTAAAAAGGGCTGGAAATTTTAGAGTGACTGGCTGAGAAGTGAGGGCAGTACTAGAGATCTAGGGTGTGTCAGGGAGGGATCACTTCTCTTCCTCACTGGGCTGTGTCTGTCTTTCATTGCTGTCTGCAGTCTGTGGGTTGATCAGTAGCATCTTCCTTCTTGTTATACACCGGTAAGTATTGTTTTACATCTATTGTGCTGATTTGGGGGAGTAAGGCGGTCGGTGACATGACATCACTGTCTTTTGGTTAAGCTTTGAGCTGGTTTTAATAGTTTAGCTTACAAAAAGTGTGAGTAACACAATACTTTTGTAAGAGAAGAGTATCCTATTAAGTTCTAACAGGCGGTGGTGACATACATTTCATATAAACCTCTGGATATTGAGGGTATTTGTTACAATGGGACTCCCTGAACTTCTGGCCTCCATATTGAGAACATTTACCTTTGTTATATAAGTTTGGAGGACTGTGAATTGAGAGTAGCAATACCTGCCCACCAATGTACCTGTATGTTCACCTTTTCACTTTCTCCAGGTAGTGACACAATTGTAATCTAGTGGAAATGTACAGTGATGTGTTTATTCCCCCAACTGCTAGATTTAAGTACTTCCCATTAGAATATTTCTCAATCTCTTAATGATTGCATATCTAAACTCTGCCCCCCTTCCCCCAGGAGAGCCGTGGTTTCTGAGATCAGCCTACTGTGAATGTGTTGGAAAGTTTGAGTATCCAAGTAAATGTTCACATTAATGAGGTAGTGCAAGCCGGAAGAAGTGCATCCAGCGTGAAACGGCCGCCACTTGTGTTTGTATGCACTATTGCACCACTATTGCAGTTTTTGACAAAAGCAGGTGTGGATTATAATTGTTGAGAACATATTATTGACAGATGCTACTCCTCTCCTTTTTTTCAATCCCCTCCTAGTTTGGACATCAAAAACTGCATTTGAAAAAAAAACTGAAGGTGTAAATGTACCTTACATTTCTTTTACATGTTTTAAATAAAGAAACCATTTTGGAACCTGCTTCTAGCTGAGAGACGCACTATTCTTATACTATATGCATATGTTCACATTAATGTCTGTATCTTGCATCAGTTTTTATTGTAAGCCAAAATAAGTGAATCCTAACTAAATATTTGATTTTGAGGCGGTGAAATGTGCCGTGTGAAGTACCGTAAATATGAACGTGGAAGAATGTGTTGAAGAAAGTCAGTTCCATACCAAATAGATCAACTATAGATAACCAATCATTTGGAGGGGCCATAAATATTAATTCCTGGAAAACCCCTTTAAAGGGGTTAAAAACTATGTCTGCTTCCGTCCAAATATAGTGCCACACCTGAAAATAGTGTGGCGATAATGAAATGAATGAAATTTTGTTGCAATACCCCTTTTTACCCACAGTCAGATGGAAAACTCTTTATAAAAAATCAGCCATTTTTCTGGGACCCTGGACAACCTCTTTAACCTAAAACCAAGAGTAAATCCTAAGCAAAATAAAAATAAATAAGTAACCACAGTGGTAGCAGCCGCTATGGGGCCCACAGTGTCAGGGGCCCCATCATCCAACCTGATGATAAAGAATGGAGGATGTAAACCATTATATCTATATATCATGTATGTGTGTATATGCTCTATATGTGTGGGTACAAGAGTGTATAAATGTGTGTGAATGAGTGAAGAACTGTATGTTTATGTATATAAATGTATATATGTGAGTGTAATAGGCATATTTGGAAGAGGGGCCCCATTCAGTAGTCTGCTATGGGGCCCTGCTTCTACTAGTTACACCCCTGTAAATGATTAAAGGAAACCTACCACTTGTAGTGGCAGGTTTCCGATGGCAATACCGGGCACCAGCTCAGGGTGAGCTGGTGCCGGAGCTTATTTTAGTTAGTGTTTTAAACCGCGGTATCGTGGTTTAAAACACTTTTTAAACTTTATAGCCGGCGCAGGCAGGTACGCGCTCGGCGCTTACCGTGCGCGCGGCTACATAGGAAGTGAATGAGAGCCGAATCCAAAGCTAATCACTGGAAGTGCAGAGTGGTGGACCCCCACCCATCTGATATTAATGACCTATCCCAGTGATGGGGGAACCTTTTGGAGACAGAGGGGCAGATTTACTTACCTGGTCCATTCGCGATCCAGTGGCGCATTCTCTGCGCTGGATTCGAGTGCGGCCGGGATTTATTAAGGTAGTTCCTCCGCCATCCAACAGGTGGCGTTGCTGCACTGAAAAGCATCTCAACGCGCTGGAGTTCCCCGGCTCGGGCTGAGTGAAGGTAAGTGCAAGCTCCGCAACAGATTTTTTGTTTTAAATGCGGCGGTTTTTCCGAATCCATCGCGTGCGCCAAATTGGAAATATTCGGGTAACACGTCGGGAAAACGCGACTCGGGCCCTTAGTAAATGACCCCCAGAGTGCCCAAACTACAACGAAAATCCACTTATTTACCGTGAAGTGCCAACGTGGCATTTTAAGCAGTAACTTATTGCTATGTGTTCTTCCACATATTTCAATTGTATCGGCCGCCTAATGCCACTAATACAGTTGAAAGAAAGAGGGCAAATAGCTGCTCTCCAGGGTCTCTGTAGAGGAAGATTGTTGGGTCCAGCAGGATGACCTCCAAAGATAATGCAGTTCTGTCAACACCTCACTTTTCCCTCAGTTCCAAACGGCCAATGAAGTGTGGCTTTAAAATAGCACTGAGAGCAGCTATAAGTTGCCTGCAGATTTGGTGGATTTGGTCCTGTTTGGTGAATTCTGTCCTGCAGTGATGGTCTGAGTGCCCACAGAAAGGGCTCTGAGTGCCACCTCTGGCACCCGTGCCATAGGTTCGCCACCACTGACCTATCCTATATAAAAGACATTAATATCAATAACACTTGAGCAGTAATATTCAGTGAAATTGCTTTAATTCATCATCTGACAATAGAGAAATCACATCATTTTCAATCCCAAATTTTGGAACATTTTAAACATTTTCCTCGATATGCCAACAAAATCTCCCAAAATGTAAACACAATGGGACAGATTTTTCAATCTGTTTACAGTGTGACTAAGCGTGAAGACTTTTCTCCTTATTTATCAAGGGATGCATAAAGCTATTAGACAATTTGGGGCAGATTTATCAAGTAAGAATGTTCTTAGTTGCCCATGGCAACAAATTACAGCCCAGCTTTCATTTGACCAGTGTTCATGAATATTTTAAAGGGGAGCTGTAACTGGTTGCAATGGGCAACTATACATATTCTTAATTTTAGACAGCTTGATAAATTTGCAGAGGTCTTCCAGCTGAAATCCCCTACAATCTCATATATAAATCCCCTCTCCTGCGCAACGTGAACTATAAGACTCTCTAGTCTAAGTGTGCAATGTCTTACCTTACGACACTTATGATAAATCTTCTCAATTGTCTATTCAAGGCATTTGTATCACAGCTCAACCCAATCAAAGTAAATGGGGCTGAATTTCAATACCAGACATTGATGATGGATAAGGGTGGCGCTATTTCTAACATAATCAAAATTTAGAAATCTTACGTAACTTATGAATTATGGGGATCGGTGAGCACCATAAATTTGACCTGTTGGGTTGTTCATATGTCTATAACTCACAAAGCGATAGCTAATACTTATGTGTCTTCTTTACATTAGTCAGTCCTACTCTCTATGGCTCATGTATTTTCCTCCGTGTGAACATTTTTACTTGCATTTAGCCTGAGCACTGAGCTATCCCGCTGCTTTCCACCTTTTGTCACCCTCTCCCGGCGCATTGTTCCCATTATACGAATAGACATGTATCTTATTCACAGCGTGCTGCACATCAATCTAACAATCCGAGCCATGGCGCTCTCTTAAAGGCGTCTCTATAGCAATGTCTTGAAGTTAAGTGTTGCTGTCTTGGATAGGATCCTTCCCTTGTGCTCCGAATGTTCACTTACAGAATGTTATTTCCTGAAGGGCGTAGCCGCTCTTTAAAGTTTGTGGTTTTGGAATCTGCAACCGGCTGAAAAATCCCACATTTTTCTTGATGTATGTAACGTAACCAGCGATTCCACAGTAACGCGAATGTAAGAGCTTCACATCAGATCATATGACACGTCGTTCCTGAGATGCACGGCCCTTTGATTTACTCCAGTATTTGTGGATCTACAGAGAGACCGCAGCCTATTATGAAGATGCCTTCTAGACGTCGCTCTCTCTGCTTGTCAGTCTAGAGCGTCGCTGGTGATCGAAGCCTCGACGTGATTTTACCGCACTTGTCTACCAGGAATCCCAGTCTATCCTAGACAAATTAGGCCGAGTACTACCCTGTGATTTACAAATACAGAACCATATGTTGTTATATAAGCTACAAAGGAAATTAAAGATGTACCGACATATGTTGTGGGGAAGGTTGACATACATCACAGTGTGCTGGACGCTCATATTAGTTATAGGAACATGTAAGAAAAGGCACTTTTAGACATTTTTAGCAAATTATTGTAGTGTGCATTTACCCGAAGGAAAAGACTGAGATGATTTAACACATAGATGGGCCAAATGCAAGGGTTAAAAAATCTCTCAAGAGAAAAGTAGTAGTACTCTGCTGTGCCGTGGCCATATATACAGGATAGGAAGAGTAGTACTGTACCGTGCCCATATATACAGGATAGGAGTAGTAGTACTGTACAGTAGCCATATATACAGGATAGGGGTAGTAGTACAGTGCTGTGCCCATATATAAAGGATAGGAGTAGTAGTGCTGTGCTGTGCCTATATATAAAAGATATGAGTATTGGTACTATATAGTGCCCATATATACAGGATAGGAGTAGCAGTACTGTGCTGTGCCCATATATACAGGATAGGAGTAGTAGTACTGTACCGTGCCCATATATACAGGATAGGAGTAGCAGTACTGTGCTGTGCCCTCATATACAGGATAGGAGTAGTAGTACTGTGCTGTGTACATATATACAGGATAGGAGTAGTAGTACTGTGCTGTGCCCATATATACAGGACAGGAGTAGCAGTACTGTGCTGTGCCCTCATATACAGGATAGGAGCAGTAGTACTGTGCTGTTCCTATATATAAAAGATATGAGTATTGGTACTATATAGTGTCCATATATACAGGATAGGAGTAGTAGCACTGTGCTGTGTTCAAATATACAGGATAGGAGTAGTAGTACGGTGCTGTGCCCATATATAAAGGATATGAGTAGTAGTTCTATGCTGTGCCCATATATAAAGGATAGGAGTAGTAGTGTTGTGCTTATATATAAAATATATGAGTATTGGTACTGTACAGTGGTCATATATATAGGATAGGGGTAGTAGTACTGTGTTGTGCCCATATATAAAGGATAGGAGTAGTAGTACTCTGCTGTGCCTATATATAAAAGATATGAGTATCGGTACTGTATAGTGTCCATATATACAGGATAGGAGTAGTAGCACTGTGCTGTGTTCATATATACAGGATAGGAGTAGTAGCACTGTGCTGTGTTCATATATACAGGATAGGAGTAGTAGTACTGTGCTGTGCCCATATATAAAGGATAGGAGTAGTAGTACTGTGCTGTGCACATATGTACAGCATAACAGTAATAGTACTGGGCTGGACCCAGATATACAGGATATGTGTAGCAGTACTGTGCTGTGCCCATATATACAGCATATGAGTAGTGGCACTGTGCTGTACCCATATAAAGGATAGGAGTAGTAGTACTGTGCTGTGCCCATTTATACAGGATAAGAGTAGCAGTACTGTGCTGTGCCCTCATATACAGGATAGGAGTAGTAGTACTGTGCTGTGCCCATATATACAGGATAGGAGTAGTAGTACTGTGTCGTGCCCATAGTAACAGGTTAGGGGTAGTAGTACTGTACCATGCCTATATATACAGGATAAAAGTAGTATTTTTTTGCCATATTTATTTATACACAATGGGTGTATTAGTACTTTGCTATGCCCATACAATCAGAATATGCTTAGTAGTACTGTGCCCATATACTGTCTATGCATATATTGATCTCAGCATATTTTTCCTATAATGCTGCTTTGTGCTGTCCCTCTTATCATATGGTCTAGTTATGCCAACCCCCACTATATAAGAGTTGTGTGATGCTCTTGAATGGTACTTGAATGGTACAGAATGGGGGGCAGGACTTCGACCTTTTATGTTTTCATTCTATTAGTCAATGAACTTTGTGTTTTTGTTATGACATTTTGGTAATTATTTTACAGCATTTTTATCATTTTTTCATTTTTTTTTTCTTATGTCTGAAGGCAGTTTTAATGCCCAGGTATAAATAAGGTTCTTTCTAGTTTCCCGGGGTTGACTGCACAAGGGTCCTTTAGTCCCTGGGTACCAAAATTAATGGTCGGTTTTCTTTGCTCATGGTGGTGTTGCTCTTGACTAGTGATGAGCGCCCCCATTGCAATTTAAACCCACACCCCAACCGGATTGGGGGTGTTAACTGTTTAATTGTCACTGGCAAAGTCGCCAGTAACATTTAAATTACTCGGGGTCATGTGTGCCATTTTGGGGAGGTTTGGTGCTCCCGATAATACCAGGTTATTGTAATAACTGCTGCACATAATTTCATTGCCAATGGTGAATATGCTGTTTACGCGGCTATTAGCAGTGGTGAGTTGAGCCAAACCCGGCTCCGACCTTCCAATGATGTTTACGGTCCAGGGGCCAGAACCTGCAAAGTTCGACAAGAACCAGAAGTTTGGGTCCGCTCAACACTACTCTTGACCAAAATGGGATTAGACTTTTTACCATAGATACCATAGATGTTTATCGATTTTACAACTGGTGGAAAACACCAGATCTCCGTGGTTACTCTTACAGATTATTATGGAAACTTGTAATCTGGGGCCTTATTAAACATCCTGTGGATGCGCTGCTGAAAATTAGAATTCTCTATGGCTGGATTGTTCTAGAATTGGTGATTCATCTAATAATATAAATTGAACATATTACCATTTTCTATTATTTTAGTTGAAAAGTATGAAAGGCTGAAATACAAAGAAGCGAGACAATACAAGGTGTCGTAATAATATATAATTAAGGTATCACACAATTACAAAAGCTGTAAAAGCAGAATATAAAATTAAAGCACCCCAATTAGGAGCTTATTATGGATCTTTTCAGTGTGCACTTTAGGTAATGACATTGATAACATTCTGAAGCATTATGTGCAGATATGGTATGTAGAGCGTGTTAAAAACCTTTGTATTTATATATACATATATCTATTAATGTGTGCAAATTATAAATGAAAGGGTTTAATTAAAGAGCATCACATAACAAAACATAAATTTGTATTTTCTCTCCAGTTAATTTATATATAACTACATCTATGGAAAAAGCATTCGATTGGTCAGATGGGTTCTACAAAGAAAGGTACAGGATAGGTATTGTATGCCTATAAACCTCAAGGTGTGCCATTGACTTCTTTTCCATGACTTCTTTAGTGCCTGTCTATTCTGTGCGTTCTACAGTCTACTGTCACTATAGACAGGGGTGGGGACATCCTCAACCTCTAGTGGAGAGGAGGTTCTACCATCACCATAGACAGGGGGCATCCCCTAACCCTAGAGGAGAGGTGGTTCTACCATCACCATAGACAGAAGCATACTCTACACCTAGAGGAGAGGCGGTTCTACCATCACCATAGACAGGAGCATACTCTACACCTAGAGGAGAGGAGGTTCTACCATCACCATAGACAGGGGCATCCTCTACACCTAGAGGATAGGTGTGTTCTAACACATCACCAAGACAGGAGCATACTCTAACACCTAGAGGAGAGGCGGTTTAACCATCACAATCACAGGAGCATACTCTACACCTATAGGAGAGAGGTTCTAGCCATCACCATAGACAGGGAGCATCCTCTACCCTAGAGGAGAGGTGTTCTACCATCACCATAGACAGGATGCATATCTACACCTGAGGGGATAGGAGGTTCTAACTCCATCACCATAGACAGAGGGCAATCCTAATCACCTAGAGGAAGCATTCTACCATCATAGACGAGGCCTCCTCTACAACCCTAGAGAGATGAGTTCTACATCACCCATAACAGGGGCATCCTCTACACCTAGAGAGAGGTGGTTCTACCACACATAGACGGGGCATCCTCTACACCTAGAGGAGAGGGGTTCTACCATCACCATAGACAGGGCATCCTCTACACCACCTAGAGGAGATGTGGTTCTACCATCACCATAGACAGGGGGCATCCTCTACCTCTAGAGGAGAGGTTCTACCATCACAGACAGGGGCATCCTCATACACCTATAGGAGAGCGGTTCTACCATCACCATAGACAGGGCATCCTCTACACCTAGAGGAGAGGTTTTCTCCCCTCACCATAGACAGGGGCATATCCTCTAACACTCTAGAGGAAGAGGCATTTACTACCATCACCATAGACAGGAGGCATCCTCTACACTAGAGAGAGGCGTTTTTCTACCATCACCATAGACAGGAGGCATCCTCTACACCTAGAGGAGAGGAGGTTCCACCATCGCCATAGACAGGAGGCCTCCTCTACACCTAGAGAAGAGGCAGTTCTACCATCACCATAGACAGGGACCATCCTCTACACCTGGAGGAGAGGTGATTCTAGCATCACCATAGACAGGGGCATCCTCTACACCTAGAGGAGAGGCGGTTCTACCATCACCATAGACAGGGGGTATCCTCTACACCTAGAGAAAAGGCGGTTCTACCATCACCATAGACAGGGGGCATCCTCTACACCTAGAGGAGAGGCGGTTCTACCATCACCATAGACAGGGGCATCCTCTACACCTAGAGGAGAGGTGGTTCTACCATCACCATATACAGAGGACATCCTCTACACCTAGAGGAGAGGCGGTTCTACCATCACCAAAGACAGGGGGCATCCTCTACACCTAGAGGAGAGGTGGTTCTACCATCACCTTAGACAGGGGGCATCCTCAACACCTAGAGGAGATGTCATTCTAGCATCACCATAGACAAGGGGCATCCTCTATTCCTATAGGAGAGGCAGTTCTACGATTATCCTATTGTATACTGTAAGAACAGTGAGACTGTGGAAATTTCTGCTTCAGGATATTATGATGCCTGATACTATGTACATATTAAAGAGGGACCTGGATGCCTTTCAGGAGAGCAAAAATATCACAGGCCACATTTACCATTGCTCCTGTGCCAGTTTTCTGTGTGAGTGTGCACATTGTTTCTAGTGCAAAATGCTTTCACATGTATTTAAAAAGTGTCAGAGCCACATATGAGTCTCGGCTGCACTATACCCAACGCAACACAAATTTCTCCACGAAAGTCATCGTTCTGGTGCACAGTCAGACCATGCAACACATTTATTATGCAGCGTCCGACAGAAGTGTGTTGTACATCCCAAGTTAAAGGTGAACCAAAAAAAAGTGGTGCACTAAGTGCAGGGGGCATCAGAATCACAGGCAAACTGCACATAGTGTAGCTTGCACTGTTTTTGATAAATGTGCCCCAACATGTTTTGGGAACAAACTATTTTTTTATGTGATGTTGATTATTCTGACTGCCAAATTTGGATTTGAAAGGAATTTTCCTTCTAGTGACCAATTATCATGAGGGTTTTTGTTTTACTCTGGATCAACACTGTAAAATTTATCGGTTGCACTATATGGACAGTTTTTTCAACCTTATCAACTACGTGCAGGCATCTGTTGATGGTTCAGATGTTATTCCGCCCTCAGAACTGCACCAAAGCTGAGCATGACACTTCTTTGCATAATTCTGAAAAAATTAGAGTCATCCTCGTTAAAATTAAAGATTTTAAAGTGGATGAATTAATCAAGTTACTCATGTAACTCCGCCTCCTAATGAAGCTTTATCAGGGTTCCTTCCTTTGTTCTGACTCTATTTTCTTTACTACTCCTATTGCTTTGAATTCTTTACTTTCTTTGATTTATTTCTCAATTTTTCAGTTTTTTTTACCGTAAGCAAACATCCTTATATCCTTTACCTAGATTGTCAATTAGATTTTTTTTGTACAAATTACATTGAAATACTAAATCCTTATGGTCTTTCCATAGCCGGCATCTTAGCAGTAGGAACCATATGTAGGTGCAGTTTATGAGAACACTGTCTGAATTGTTTCTTTCTCTATCTCAACATCTTGAAAATGTGATATTTCAACCCTACTGTGCTTACAAATGGGACAATATTATGTTCAAATTGGAAACATGCAGAGCCATTCTGCTTCCCGTAGCCACCAGTGAAACTCTGCCCTTTTCGACCCCCATTCCAGCACATAAACATTTATACTTCTGTTCTCTGATTCACATCACTGATGAATCATCAAGTCCACAGGTCAATTACTTTTCACTTTAGTTGAAAAAATCAGGTATTTTTCAATGAACACCTTCAATCATCATCCCATAGAAAACCAGATGCTATCACGTTTATTTCATGTTTAGAACCACAACAAAACAAGACTATAAAAAATAATCATGGCTACTAGGGATGAGAGGCCCCCTTAAGGGTACCAAATCTGAACATTCATCCACACTGGCAACAACTGTAGGTGTTACACTTTTTTTGCCTCCATTTCTCTGAGGCAAGTAAATGGTGGCACACTCTGCAAGCACTGATCAAACAAGGGCAGAGGGTGAGCCCAAACACCAAACCTGAACTTCTGTCTAAAGTTTGGTTCCGGGCCCCCGAACTGCAATGTTTAGCATGAATCTGAACATTTCAGGTTTGAGCATCACAAATGACTACCAATAAATTTAAGGGAATCTGTTAGCAGGATATCATATATTGGGGCACATTTACTTACCCATTCCCTGTGAGATCGCCGATCCTGGAATGTCCGACAAGGATGAACTCTGCCGCGATTCACGTAGATTGTGTGCCCTGCATGTGTCGCTTCCCTGCACAGGTCCACCAGAGTTCACCATCTTTTTCCCAATGCATGTAAGTGCTTGGCTTGTGCACAATTTCAAAGTTAAATCCAGCGCTTAGTCTGAATCAGTCAGATTGTCCAACTGCCCGCCCCCCCGATTTGTGTCGCATGAAAGACGGCACTGATGTGGCAAAATCTGAAATTAATTGCAGCACGGATCTGAAATCGGACTATCCAACCAAAGTGCAACCTCAGGATCCTTAGTAAATGAGCCCTATTATGTTAAAAGTGTGTGCCATTCTATTACAGTTGTCCATGTGCCTTTACTGCCTTGAAGATGATCCCTAATGTTCATCAAGTGATTCAGCTGTCCTGCTACTTACTTCTGTACTGTGTACAGACCCTTCATGCTTCTTTCTTTACATCTCTGAATTCTGCTGAATAGTAGGCGATGTAGCAGAAGATTTCTCCCCCCTCCCCTCTTCCTTCCTATTTCAATGTGGACAGAATGTGAAAAGAGAGTGATAGAGAGTGACTTTGCATGGACAACCCGGAGCAGAGAGCTGTGTTGATATGCAGCATGCTGAGAACAGGAGGGCTGAGGCAAGGAGGCGAAGACACAAGTACATATACATTAAGAGACACAAATACATGCAGAGGCACATATACATGCATATAGATATAATGGCCAACCCCTTAAACAGCACGCTGCTGCTGGTTCCAAGGTACACAACACAAACATATTTCTAGTTAATCACATTTAGAAAAAGTATCTATCTCCATTCAACTTCTGGAGTCATCAGACCATCTCAAGTAGCAGCTCGAGTCATGGAGTCACAATTGGAAATACACCCACATGTCGGGGTCTCACAAAGTTTAAAAAAGATAAGAACCTTTTCGGACTGTGATTTCTCAAAACGAATCAGCAGATATCTGAGCCAAATACATGTTTGTGTTGTGTATAATTTGACCTGCAGCAGCTGCCCTTAAACTGATATGTGAAATCCTGCTGACAAATTCCCTGTAACTTTACATATTTGTAGCAAACTGAGGGCCTACCTGCAGGCAGCATGTTATAGCAGGAGGAGATTGCACATAGTGGCCCACATTAATTAATGGCTCTGTACCATTTTTTTGTCTTACTTTGCACATTCTTTTGAGTGCAAACTGCTTGCACAGGTATTTATAAAGTGTCCATGACACATGTGTTGCAGCTGCACTATACCTGAGGCGACATAAAATTCTGCACTGAAAGGGTTGTCCCGGTGTGTCCGACCATTTATCATGCAGAGGTCGACAGAAGTGTGTTTCATGCTCTATGTTAAAGGGTCACCAAAAACAGTTGGTGCTCTCTGTCGGGGCAGTGCAGGGGCGCCAGACTCAAAATTCCTGAATTTGGTGCCCCCTGTACTATACACAAGCAAACTGCACATAGTACAGCACCATTCCGTAAACTTTTACCCCAGGTAAGAAACAATGGGGGGGGTCTGAATATGCCTGTATTAGTGATCTGTGGGACCCAGTGTTGATCAGCCATTCATCCCTTATTGATAGTGAAGAGTTTACAACTGAGCTGTGGCTTCTGTTTGGAAGCTACTAGTCAAATACATGTAATATAATCGAGAATTAGATTCATTTGAAAATTCCAAATCGTTTTGCAGATGGTAAAAGACATCGAGAGAACAAAGCCGAGCCCCGCACCTTGTTTTTACAGCTTGGTAATGTTTACCCAGAGTTTATAATAATAATATTTTAATGCAATTAGACTCAGGACATAATATATGAAATACTTCTGTCCTTTCAAGGGGCACCAAAAATATTTAAACAATCGCAATGTGATCTGTCAAAGTTTCAGACATTTACGCATCCAATAAAATCTCATGTTTCCATCAGTGAAAAAATAGAATTATACTTTAAAAAGTGAAGGAAACCATAGTCAATGCCAAAACCCATGTAGATAGGGGCTTCATGGCTACTTTATTGCCTTTGGCATAAGGTTTGACATAACAATCAGCTCAAACGAAATGGTTAGAATGGAAGGAAAAATGTTACTGTCAAGAAACAAAACCAGATTTCCTTATAGAATATTTTTCTTGGGCTCATAAACTTTTACAAGCGACCACTTTTCTATTTTGAATCTGGCCAATCCATACAATACAGAAAGTTTACTGGTTCTGGTTTCTAAAATCCACCTCCTGTCCTATATTTACTCGGTTTTCCTTTAGTCTCTGGATTGAATTTGTGAAAATATTCATAACCTGTGAAGGAAATATGTAACTTTTATAAACTTTTTTTTGAGCAGGAAGTTTTTGTATCCCTGTTTCAGTTCCAGCATATCTTAGATTCTTTTAACCCCTTTAAGGAGACATATAGTTATTTTTTGTTTATTTATTTTGTATTTTGTGGGACAGGGTTCCGTTTTCATTTGTACATTTGAAGTACATAGAACTTGTGGTGGTGGTTTTATTTTATGTTTTAATTAATCTTTTTGAATCTCTGTTTCAGTTCCAGCATATCTTAGGTTCTTTTCACCCCTTTAAGGAGACATTTAGTTATATTTTGTTTATTTCTCTTGTTTTTTGCAGGACAGGATTCCGTTTTCATTTGTAAAGTTGTAGCAAATAGAACGTGTGATGGTGGTTTTATTTCATGTTTTAATTAATGTAATTATTAAAGCTTTTTTAAAAATAAGACATAATTTCATATGGTCATTTGATCTCTGATATAATATATTTTTAGGTGAAGTAGGGTACAATAAAGTCTTCTAGAGAGTCCCTGGGTGCAATCACAAATGATGGGATCACATTGTGGTAATGCATATGGATGAACAGAAGATCCGCCTCCATCTCCTAAACTCTTTTGGGGGAACTTATCAAGAGCTGGTGCATCTCGTTAATGTTGATGTTGCCTCACAAGTCACACCGGATATAATGAGAGGCTGAGGCTTCTTGATATTTCTGGCACCCAAATTAATTCTAGGCCAGGCTCTGCCCATGAACTGGTGAAATTTACGGCCATATATAGGTCCCCGATAGTTGTCTATGGAGCCTGGGCTCAGTACAATGTGTGAGTGCAATGTCTGCTCAAGGTACCGTGCCGTGGCCACAAAAAAAAAAAATAGAACATGCTCTCTCTTTGGCCGTAAGATCTATTCTCATGCAGATCTATTCTCTATGGAGAGAGGAGAGCAAAGCAGCGCTCACTTCTCCTTTCCTCCTGCACACCCAATGTGTGCCCATACGGCTATGGCTGGGTGGGTATACGTTAGTGTGCATGGACCCTCACAAAGTAACCCAGCTCATCTATAATAAGGATTACAGAAAGAACACAAACGTTTGGCTAATTATTTTCCTGTAAATATAGTTCAGGATTTTTACTACTAATGTTGGAAACATGGCGACTGCTATGGGGATGTTCTAACAAGAAGTCCTTTGGCTAATAGTTAGGGTCCTATAAAGTCATACTGTCCATACGGATACTTGGAGATGTGTTTGTAAATAGGTTTTCTTTTGATAAAGAAAGTTATAGATTGGGCAAGTAAACTGCTGGTGGGAGTTGACTGGGTCATTGAGGGGAGTTCACTTGTACGAGGATGTTAATGTGTGTTGCAATAACATGGAAAGCATTTTTAAGTTTTATGTTCTTGTAAAGTTGAAATGAGGTTCAAAAATTTCTGTTGCAATATTATATACTTAGTATAGTAGATAAACATCACAATATTAAAGGAGTTTTCTGGGAATTCCGGAAAACCTCATAGAAAGAAGGAAGGAAAGAAATAAGGGACATCACTAGGGCCACTGAGACCACTGATTGGCACTAGCAGGTTCTAAGACACTTACAGCCAGTAACATCAGATTACAAAATTGAGAGCTGGAGTAGGGTAAGCCCTATTTTTTTGGGAAATCCTGCAAAACCTTTAAAGAGTTGGGAGATTACAAGTGACTTTCTACTGCTCCTCACACATACTTCTTATAGCACACACATTATTACATGAGGAACAAAAAAAATCAGTCTATTCACATCAGTGTTGATCCTAACATGGAAAGTTCTTGCTTAACTTGGCTTCATCTATTCTTCGAACAGTGTAATTACCATGAAATATGGAACAAGTGAAACGTCTACATAATTATCTAATATCTGGCCAGACATTATTGTCACTCTGGGTGAGAAAGAAGTTACGACAAATCTGCTTCTAGATTATTTTCACTAAAATTGTGTTGACCAAGTTCCAACAAAGTTTTATTAAAATAATGATAATCGCGATCTGTGTAATTATAGATGAAATAATAGAGAATGGGAAATTGTGAGTTATATTAAACTTGAAAGAATTTTTAATGAAATATTTCAGCAGACCATCGCAACTGATGACAAATGATAGACTTATTAATCAGAACACAGGCCATGTTAAACTCTTTTGTTGAGATGATCTCTTCTGGCTAAAATTTGAGAGACGAGTGGAGATCACATTGCGCTTCTCAAATTTTACTTTCTTGATTTTCTTAATCGTCTAAATCAAAAGTATGAATATGGAATGATTTTAAGAAAAAAAAAGAAACATTCTGGACCAAACTAGGTAGTTAAAAGGGCCAGAATTCCCTTAAATACCACAAGTTCTCTTTTGTTCATAATTTATCAAAAAATAATATTCTTACATTCCTAAGAAACCAAGGAAGAACTGTATGGATGTGCAACATAGACGGCTTTTGATGGATTTAAGATGCCCCTTACAATTGATACTGTATTATTCAAGATTTGGAGCCATTTTGATGGACTTCAATGTTCCTCAATTGATGCCACCAGATCCATGTAACACAATGCACACTATGCATAAAAGTCTTGTTGTATTAAATCAGGAAGAGATAATGGGGCTGATATACATTAACCTATTAGCTGAAATTCTGTATGAAGAGGGCTCACGGGATGAGCCTTCACCATACAGAACTGGGGTTTGCTGTATATTTCAGCAAACACCCACCGCTATTACTGTTAAACCTATGATTGATACCGGTGGATCCACCAGCGGCAGTTAAAAGACGGTGGTGCATGGGCACCGCCATCCTGCATCAGTGTGGGAGTGTCTCCACCCCACCCAACTGTACACCATTCCTTGCCCACCTGCCATGGAGGTTGTGTGAAAGAGGGGGAAAGTCCCAATTCCTGGTTGTGTGACATTATTTAAAAATAAGTCATAATAAATGCTCCCCATTAGAGTCACTGTTATTGTTGGCTTGGTGACATAGACATATGGACACTTCTGGCCAATGAGAGTCATATGTCTGGGTTGCGAGGGATTCAACTGAACCCTGGACCCGAACTTAGGGTTTATGCACACCAATGTATGGGGGACGTATATACGGCTGCAAATTTACGGCCGCATATAGGTCCCCGATAGTTGTCTATGGAGCCTGGGCTCAGTACAATGTGTGAGTGCAATGTGTGCTCAAGGTACCGTGCCGTGGCCACAAAAATAGAACATGCTCTCTCTTTGGCCGTAAGAATGGCCATGCAGATCTATTCTCTATGGATAGAGGAGAGCAAAGCAGCACTCACTTCTCCTCTCCTCCAGCACACCCAATGTGTGCCCATACGGCTATGGCTGGGTGGGCATACGTTAGTGTGCATGGACCCTCACAAAGTAACCCAGCTCATCTATAATAAGAATCACAGAAAGAATACAAACGTTTGGCTAATTATTTTCCTGTAAATATAGTTCAGGATTTTTACTATTAATGTTGGAAACATGGCGACTGCTGTTCTAACAAGAAGTCCTTTGGCTAATAGTTAGGGTCCTATAAAGTCATATAAATACTCATGTGCATATACACATACATACGGTGCCATATGCAACATACTCACAGTGTATACAGACACCATATACACATCACAGATACTGTATATATACATCACAGTATTATGCTGGACATGTGCAGTACAATATAGATATAATGGTGCACATCCTCCATTCTTTATTGGGTCGGGTCGCATGACAGGGCCCCCTGACACTGTGGGCCCCATAGCGGCTGCTATGGCTGCTACCGCTGTAGTTATGCCCCTGCTCCAGTGTATGGTGCCAGCAGCGATCGTGGATGTTACCAGCGCAGGGGTGAGTACAAACGCCAAGCCCAAACTTCTGGCTGAGCATTGTAGGTTCTAATCCGCTCAACACTAGTTACTGATACTCTCAAGTTGTACTCAGAAGACCTATCCACCCGTAGATGGAAGCCTTGGACTATTGATTAATTTGGCCTCCCCCAAAAACACAGCCTCGCATGAATTCTCTTCATTGAAGGAAATTTTCGACTTTCCGTGTTACATTTAATAAAACCCATTTAGTAAAACAAGAACTTTAATAACTTCTTTCCATTTGATATGTATCCACACTAAAAGTAGCTTTATTTCATTTTAATAAAGTTGCTATTACTTTTCAATTACCGTAATAGTTGCCTCTCGAAAAGTAAATATCACAGATTAAATTATCTTTAACGCCCCGAGGCTCAAATACAAAGCAAACATATCGGAGATACCGTAAATGCATATTTCATAAGTGTTTAATAAAAGCCATGTCATCTGTGTTACATTTTCTTACGGAAACTATTAGGTTTATTTTTAGAAAAAAAAAAAAAAAACTTCATCAACTGACACTTAGAAAGTCAAGCAGCTCGAGAAGTATCCGAATTTCCAGCGAAGCGTAAGTTCAATAACACATTTATCAAAACATTACATTGGTTTATAGCTGGAAACAAAGTACCACCTGCCTGTACAGGAAGTTACATTTTAAAACAACAGCTGGCTCATTAAACCGGAGAGCAAAGAAAACCTTCTTAACTTTTCAAGACACATCAGGGTACAATTAAAATATAAGGAATAGGTAGCATTGAAAAAATGATACTCTTTAGACCACATCTGGGATAGTAACAGTTTTATTTTTTGTGACTGGAGGCTCAAATATCCGTGTCCAGGAATAGGGACGTTTCATCGTTCCAGGTGTCGTTCAGCTGTACGTTCCAGGGCTAAATCTTATTGTTACAATGAAGAATAACAGGCGAAGAAAAGATAAAATGTTCCAAAAGTGCAAGAATCACTTGACTCGTTCCCACTCCATGACATCAATTGTTTTAATAACCGGGATTTTATTTAACAGAAAGTATTTAGAGATTCAGGAAATTGTCCATTGAGGACGGCCAAGTTTCTTGTCTAGTCCTGGGATTAAAAGGGTATTCCCATTGAGGATTTAGGACTGTGTCCAAAGAATATTGTATAAATGCCTGATAGCTGTAGGCCCTACCACTGAGAAAGGAAGTATTGCAAAAACGGGGCGATTCAAAGGCCTTCATGTACGCAACCCTCTCCATTTACCTTATGGTACTGCCAAAAAGAACTTAGCAGACCATCTCAAACAGGGGTGAATAGAGTCATGAAAATTGACCATGAATTTATGGAGATATCTTATGGAGACATAGGGGGATATTTATCATAAGCTGGCGCTCGTGCTTCTGCCTCTTGATGTACTGGGGCTGATTGCAGCGCAGCGTTTATCCCATGCCAGGCAGGGCCTGGCGTAGAAAAAAATGCAGCCGGCGACTTTTCACGTATGAAAAGTCGCCGGCAGCAGCAAGTGCGCAGACGTGGGAACAGTAACGCCCCGCGCCGGCCCACTCCCGTCCGGCCGCGCCCTCTAACTAATATCCTGACCGCTCACTGAGTTTAGATGTTAAGCCTGAGGCCTGAGATTGCAATGTTGTCAATGTTTTTTTTTTTTTATTTAAACAGTTTTTATTGAGTTTTTTAACAAGCAAAAACAAAAGTACAAATACATTAAGACAAGATGCAGTGTTGTAGTATATATCTTATCGAAATTAGATATAATGAGTGACATAAACATGTATTAATTTCCTCTCATAGTATCTCAATATATTGTATTTATAATACATCCATTTTTCCTTATTCATGTTTATGCATCTCTGTATTTGCTGTTGTTGCTACATAGATCCCAGGAGAGGGAGCAGGTATCCAGTTGTCAGAGATATCTGGCGACTCTAGGGTGAAGGTAGAAGTAGTTTATTAGCACTGAAGTATCTTTATGTAGTATTTAGAGGAAGTGACAGTGCCAATGCCTGCATAGACCCAATGGTCACAAGTTCCCCCGAGTTTTAAAGAGTTAAATATAGCTTATCAGACCCCGTACAGCTTGGGGTGTCATTTTTCCATTAACTGGTCATTATATAGATGCCCCATTTACAATGGAAAAGTTATAAGAAAAAAAAATGAAAATTTTATGACTTCATGGTAAACATATAAAGTATTAAAAAAACCACACATAAAATATAAATAAATACATATAAATACATGTCCAAATGAATTTTAAGATTTGACATGACATCCAATGGGATGTCATTGTAAGAATTAAAAAAAAAATATCATAGAATGGAGTTAGAATTTTGAAAAATAAAAAATAATAAAACTTAACTCAAGTTTATGCAATTTCATATTCAACGAGTTGTCACCGGTAGGTAATGATGTGTTGGCAGAGTTGCATTTGTATACTTCTTTATCCATGTAATTACATTAGTAAGTATCGTCTTATCCATGCAGTTGTACTATGCTCTACATTACGGCATTCTCTCCCAAATCTCTTAATAGGCTCAAAACATCCATATGTTTAAACGGATCTCTTCAAAACAGAAAATGGATTAAGGCTTTTCACAACAAAGTATGTGATCTGCATTGTAAAAAGGTAATTTACAAGCATCGGTGTCGAATCCTACTGTACTGCAAACAGGCACCCTGCCAATGCACTCACGGAAAGCGGTGACAAAAGTTTTGCTCATAAAGAACTACTTTTCAGAAGATATTTTTTTTTTTTCCCTGTAAATTTGGTCTTAAAGATTAGATTTTTATGAGACATCTTATACAAAAACACATATAGTACATAATTTATATAATATATCCTCAATGTAAAAAAAAATTACATACAATTTTTTTATAGATGTTTTAATTCAACATCATTCATTTCCCAACACATTTGTCTGGACAATGAAAAATAACCTCTAATAAACCACTACTAGTGTTGAGTGGACCCGGATCACAATATTCAGGTCCATGCCATGGTCCATGCCATTCTGTAAAGAGGCAACTCGGCAAATATCATAACGCACTCACTATACAATTGTCACTTTATACTTTGACTGTATTTAAACCTCCCTAAAATATCAAGTGGAAGCCCTAAAAACTCATTCCCATCCAGCTGGCTACAGAAAATCTCAAAAATCCCAAACAGCTGATAAGAGCTTTGAAGGATTAGACTGTTATCAGGAGCCTCTTGGCTTCTACAATCTTCTTCCTGAGTTCTTCCCTCACCGTCAATAACAAATGAAATATCAAGCTTTATCTAAATCCATCATTTAAGGTTTCGAATCCCTGGAACCGAAATATTGATTTTGTCAACTAATCAGAATGTTATCACTGATACAATGGCTTATACATGAGGGATTGGGTTTCGTCAGTTTATGCTGTTTTTTTTATACCTTCTCAGTGGTTATATATAAAAACAGTATATGCAAAAAAGGAACAACATGGATAAAGCTTGAATAAATATTTTAAACAAAATTCATATTTTAAAAGCAAGTCAAGGGGAGCAACAATCTACACCAAGATGGCAGCACCCATGCACCGGCATTTTTTTAAACCCACCGACAGCTTTGCCGGTAGCGATCAAATTGTAAACACCCGCAATTGCAGGTACGGATTGTGGTGTTACCGGTGGGTGTTTGCTGCAATATGCAGCAAACATCCTTTGGTTATGGAGAGGGCTCAGCCTGTAAGCCCCTACAAATATTGCCAGTCAAGGTCATTATGTGGTTAAAGTGTTGCAAACTCTGACTTTGCACTAACATACCCCTTTAGGTGTAGAATTCTTTACAATACAGCGCAGCCGCGACACAAAACTGGTGCCCACACTTCTTAAACACATGTGCAAGCTCCAAAGAAGTTCTTCTAAGTGCAAAGTAGGACAGAAAACTGTCAATACAAGAATTATTGGTGTACCGTAAGTTAGTCAAACCTACCTATTTTGGTCAGTCTGCTAGACCATCTATATGTCTGATCTTTTGGTTGATGTCTATTTTGCAGATTTGGGAGAAAAAGGATGGTGTTTGTTTAATTTATTATCTGTTCTTGTTTTGATGGTAGATAAGCCACCACAAGAGGTACCTGGCATGGACCAAATGTAAGTACACACATTTCAAAATGAGCTTGTGTGCCTATGGATAATATGTCTGTAATAGATGCCAGCTGAATGAAGCCATGGCCAGCTTAAATGTCCTTACTTCACTAGTGTGACTCAACGGCTGTCTACCCACGATCCCAAGTACTCCAAACAAGAGTAACCAGATTTATTAAAAGATTATTTTACACTGGCAAGTGTATATTTCTTTCCTCAACACTGAAATACAAAAATCCAATTTTTGTTTCAGTTAAGAAAATTCAGTAGAATAAGAAGAGAATAAAGCTGGCATGACTTCTCCAAATGCTTGTACAGATCAATCCCTTATTCGCTGTTGGTGCCAGCAGAATCAATCTTAAAAGACGCGCATCATCCGAACCTTAATCTCGGCTCATTCTTGTTGACTTTATATATTTTAAAAGAAAGAAAGAACGGATTCAGATTTCTTCAGCGTGTCTCTTGCAAAAGTTCTCTCTGTCTTCTTTACAAACGGCACACCCTACTGAGAAAAACTTTCTCGATACTCACACAAAATATCGCTTTCAAACTGTAAACTATAGAACAGAGTAGGAAAATATCATGCCGGGAATTGTTTCTGTGTGCATCCGAGTTAGATATATGATGGTAAATAGGATCAGGCTAAAATGACTTTCGACATATGAAAAGTAGTGATTGTTTTTTTCTTTTTGCTATTTTAGAAAATATCACATTCTACAGAGAAAGGTGGTAAGAAAAGAGGGAATGTGATAAAATCCTTCAGAGGTGATGACAGATTTACGAGATGTTGCACAAAAAGTTTTCAACACAAAAAGTTCAGAACAATTAAAGAGCGGATAAATCGCTTTAGGTCAATGAGACTGTTGAAGGTTTGGAGATGTTCAAATGTGAAAGGGCCTGCCTCTTTTTTTATTATTTCTTTGAAATTTCCACTTTTTCGTCTAGTTTTGCAATGGGTAAAGAAATTTTACTTCACAAGTGTCTTGTTGTTAAAAAAATTAACTACAATACACGCAGATCGAAATTGGACAAACCCATTGACATCGGTAGGACTGAATTAATGCCCCTGTACAAATTAGATATAAATTCAGCCAAATCCACTGATTTTGGTGAGTTTGGTCAACCATCTAATATAAATGGAGCATCCAGGATCTCTCCCAACTCTCCTCAGAAGGCAATTTGGTAGGAGATAAGTATCAAACAAGTTGGAAGTCTACTGCTTGTTCTTTTTGGTTAGGGGGAGACAAGCTGCTGAAAGAAGACATTGGCCGCCCCCATTTATTACACATTCACTTTTAAGTGCAGGGGTGTGTGCAAACTGTTCTCTGACAGATAATATTGGGGGAAAAACAGCAGGGCATGTTGATCTTAAATATGTTCTGCCCTTTGTTCTCACAATAGCTAAGCCAACAACAGGCCATAGTGACAACTATAGATGAGCAAATCCATTTGGGTTTATCAGGTTTGACAAAACCTCGAACAGAGGTTTGGGTATCAACACAGCTAACACCACCAATCAGTGCTTGCACTGATCGCATGTGTTAGCCCTCTAGATGCCACTGACAAAGCCAATGGCAGCATTTAAAAGCCACCAGTGTCATTATGTCAATGTGAAGCTTTGCTAGTTCTTAAATGCCAATGATGGCTTTGCCAATGTCATTTTAAAGGGTTAATATTTGGTGGGTGTTGCGGGTTGGTGTTGAGCCAAAATGCCGAGTCCAAACCTGAACTTCTTAAATCCTGGCTTTGGGACCCAAACCCACAATGTTCAGCATGGACCCAAACATTACAGTTGGGGTCTGGTCATCACCCGTGACAGCCCAAATGATGATTAGAGCTATTATTTGTATTCTTACCAACTAAATTAATCTGGAAATCTAAACTTCAAAGGGGGAAGAATTCAAATACAAACATTTCAATGGATATTTTTAAATTATTCAACAAATACTTAAATTTAGCAATTTAACGTAGAAAAACCGTTGGTGCCTGTAAGAGTTTTTCTGTGGCTTGTTGCTGTGATACAGTATTTTATGGGGGCGGTATTGGTTAAGCATCCACAATAACAAATTGCTAATTTTTTCAATCAAATTGGAAGCAGATCCGTAATGTAGTTGTCCACCTACACATATTGCCCGTCTAACGACTTTTCTTTATAGTCAGTCATCTTGTCATGGTTGACAGATGCTGATGAGCAGAGGGACATCTTTACACCAATAGAACAATGATCAAGCCCATTTGTTGAATACATCAGCCTTCCCAACAGCATCTCCAAATTATTATAGTCCCATATACGATTGTGACATGCGACCTTTGCCTTTATGATCGACAATATTAACAATTTGGAAATAAATTTGTTTGTTTGGGAGCTTAAAATCAACACCTTATCAAGTTTGAGACCTTAAGATCAAGACCTAGGTCTTCAGGATGACTGATGGGTTTAGCACGTGATCAACTGCTTTTGGGAAATGGCTGTTTAATTGCTTATTTTTCTTGTGGTGTCATTGCAGGCAAAATTAAGCATTACTCAACGTCCATCGTAATCAATAAGTGTCCGATAATTTTGATGGACATCACTGCTTGATTAAGCTTGTAATTCTCACTGCTTTTAGACAACTCTTCAAGGTAGACACCCTATATCCTATATACAAGCTCAATATATCTTTTTAGAGTATACAATTATAATAAAAAGTAGAAATCTCTTTAAAACCGATGGCTAACACCAAAAACAAGCTACAGGTTTAGGTTCTGCAAGTCAAATACAGTGAATATAGAAAGTATTCAGACCCCAATAAATTTTTCACTCTTTGTTTCATTGTAGCCAATTGATAATATCAAAATAGTTTTTTTCACCTTCTAACAAGACAATGACCTTAAGCAAACAGTTAAAATAACAAAACAGAGCTTCAGAATAACTCTGAGATCATTCCTGACTGGCCCAGCCAGAGCCCTGCCCTAGAGCTGATTGAGCATCTCAGAAGAGACCTGAAAATGGCTTCCACCAACGTTCACCATCCAACTGGTGGCCTGGAACTGGAGAGGATCAGCAAGAAAGAGGCAGGGGATCCCTAAATCCAGATGTGAGAAACTTGTTGATCTTAGGCATTGGCTGCAATGAAACAAAGAGTGAAAAATGTAAAGGGGTCTAAATACTTTCCGTACCCGCTGTATATCTGGAAGGTATTTACTGGAAGGTTATTTGGAAGAGGAAGGTGGAAATGTTGTGCTGATTACAAGAATTTTACTTTGTATAAAATTAGGTCACAAAGAATAATTATAATATAGTAGGGAATTGTGAAGTCACAATTCTCTAGGAGGTCTAAAATATCAAGTAAAAGAAGCCTGAGTGCACATTTTAAGAATGCCAGCAGGAACCTTCTCAACATTGAAGATGTTTTGTGATTTTCATAGAAACTGCTGGTGTTCTGAAATATTTTGAAGAGATTCATATTATTTCCATGCTGTTTTGTATTATTGCTTTGTTACATTATTTGTGAGTTTTATATTGTAGTGTTTCCCTTATTATCCTTACAAAAATTGTAGTAAAACAAATAAACATGTAGGACAAGATGCACATTTTGTTCCTGTGTACAAGTAACCTCCCACTGTCTTGCATCTTTCCATAATGATAATTTCTGAAGAACTTATTTTTGTTTATTTAGGTTTTGAATTTTGTTGTTTCCTTACCCGATCATATGGGAACACATATGCTAAGGACCTTCCACCATTTTTCTGTCAGATTTTACATGTGCTTTTATGTGCAAACTGCTTGCACATGTATTTAAAGAGGACTTGTCTCGAGGGGATGCTTTATTCTAGTACGGCACCGACACATGCCATCTCACAAATCTACTCTCTCCTTTCTCAGGTTTCAGATATCTCAGAGCTTACATTTGTCAGGAGCTGGGATAGGGAACTGGATACTCCGCTAGATCAGGACGACTGGCACCGATCTTTTCTGTATACCCATAAGGTGTCCTCAGCATGCGCAGCCCAGGAGAAGGGCTACAAAGTTGTTTCTAGGTGGTACCGGGTACCGGCAGTGATTCATAAGGCCTTCCCCTCTATACCAGATTCTTGTTGGCGCTGTGGAACGAATGGAGGTGACGTGCTACACATGTGGTGGTCTTGCGAGAAACTTAAAGGAAACCTACCACTTAAAAGTGGTAGGTTTTATACACATATACAAAGCCCCTATCGCAGATTTATAAGTTATGGTGCGCCATGCACAAGTGCGGTGCGCCGAGTTATAAGTTAATATAACTTATAAATCTGCGATAGGGGCTTTGTTCCCCTAACAAAAATATGCTCTGGCACCAGCTTACCCTGAGCTGCTGCCATGTATATGTGTATAAAACCTACCACTTTTAAGTGGTAGGTTTCCTTTAAGCCATTCTGGGATCAAGTATTCCAGACGTACAGGCAAATATCTGGAAAACCAATAAACCCATCCCCTGAAATGGCCCTACTGTCAGTTCTCCCTGGGCAGATTGGAGTTCAAAAGAGGGATATATTAAGTTTTTGCTTGGTGGCTGCTCGAGCGGTGATACCTCGCCACTGGCGCACGGTAGTTTGTCCTACGGCAGCGGAATGGGCCAAGGAAATGTCCCATCTTTTTCACATGGAAGAGCTAGCCGCTGTGTCACCAGATACTCATGAGCGGTTTCTACGGGTGTGGGAGCCCTGGGTACGGTTCAGGGAATCCAGGGAGTATGAGACTCTTTGGAGATTAGACCCATCAACCGATCTCCCCAGTTCCTTCTCTGTTTGTCTCTTATTCTCTTCTGATTTCCATCCTATTGCTGGAGCCTTCCTGTGCATCAGGATCATTTACCTTTTCCATGTCCATCCTTCCCTGCTGTGTAATCCTATGTGGTGTGTACTAAGTCTGTTACTCGTTCCAATTGTTAACATGTTGCTATTTTGGCCAGTTAGGAGAACCTCAGGGTCCGGAACAGGTACTAGGTGTGCTGTTTGGTCTCACATTGCTATCCAACGGTAATTAGGGGAGCTCCTATCTTTTGCACTGGGTAAAGTACTGAGCTCCTATCATGTCACGTCACACCAGAACGGCACCTTCGGGAAATACGATCATTGGAGCATTAGACCGTTTTTGCACAACTTAGCTCATTAGCAGCCCCCCGTACCTTACCAACTGCCTTAAAATTGGGGTTCCTTGAGTGGGTTATGTGAGATACTATGGGGACATGTTTCATTCCATGTATGACATATGATGTACTACATTATGTCTCCCTGTGGCTATATATGGTTTTATTGTTTACTTTTTATTACTTTTGTCTTTTGTCAATAAAATGATTTCACATAAAGAGGACTTGTCACCTATAAAAAGGCACTAGGCCAAGTCGAGCAGTGCAAGGGGCACCAGATTCATGAAGAACGTGCACCACAATTTTTGAATCTAAAGTAAACAGCTCCTAGTGCGATAACCAATGTAGCAGTGTTACACTGCTAGCGTTATCGTGAACCTCTGTTAACTGCTTCTGCCCCGGACCGGCCCACCCACTCCATAGGCCGGCAGTGACTGCCAGGCTTGATGCAGCAGTCACCACCTCCTTATCCCACCCCCTCATGAATACGCCAGACCGCTTTGAGCGCATCTGGCACTCCTAGTGTACAGCGAGGTTTCCAATAACGCTAGCAGTGTAACACATATGGTGGCATTTAGAGAGTAACAATAGTGATGGAGTGTGTTGTCAGTGGGAATGAGCATTCGTGTTTGGTACCCATACCCAAACAGAACTTTCTGAACTCTAAAGGACCTAAATGGGTACATTCATCTTTTGTAGTGAGCAACTGGACCACTTGTGATTCAACCACTTATGAGCAACTGTAGAACAAAGGGTATTTTTTTCTGGGTTAATCATAAAGAAAATAAACTGTGGAGACCACATGGTAGAAAAATCCACACTCCCATTTGGAATGTGGCAGCAGCGATCAAGGGTGTTATTGGTGGGGTGGAGCTTTCAGGTTTGGTTCCCAAACCAGAACAGAGCTTTCATAACTAGGCCAAACTCTAACCTGAACAGGTCCATTCATCACTACGGTAGTAGTGAGCAACTGGACCACTGGAAGTCATTCTCTTATGAGAAACTATAGAACTTTAGTACAAAGGGAATTTTTTTCCTGGGCCGTCATAAAGAAGATGCCAGTGGTGATGTCCTAGCAGATAAATCTGCACTCTTGTTTGTGTAGTCAGTTCAGAGAGGCCACCATGGAATTTCTAACTTACTCTTCTCACTCTCACAATCTCTTGCTCTTTTTCCTCTCTTTCTCTCACATCTTTATTATATTATATACAGCACTGATGCTGTTGACACTGATACCCTTCTCACAGATAATTGAAATTGCCAGCCTAATTCTAGTTAGTGGAGGTTCTCAGTAGACTCTAGTGCATTAAGCTCCTACTCTGGTTAGAGAGATTAAAAGGAGATCTTGCTGATATCTCCAGATAGCTCCCACTGTTGTCAACACTTTTACTCAGATGTAAGTAAGAACCACCGGCACAAAGCAATGCTCACATGAAAGTCAACAAATAATCCCCAGCATCTAGTTCAGGTTACTTTTCAAGGCCGGCGTCATCTACATGTGATTTATTTTAAGCCTCAATGTGAGGTATAATGTATTTCATTATGAATGTATTTATTATTCTCTTCCATCTTAGAATATGTTTCCCTAGACTGTGGATATCCCAAGGTAAGATGATAAATCCTTCATTTTTTGGCCGGTAATATAACCCTTACCAAGAAGCAGAGCAGCCATAAAATCCAGTATATAATCTGTCTAAGGAGATGGGTTTCTTGAAATGACAAATAAAAGATTGAATTAATTTCAGTTTTGGGATGATTGTAGTGGTATATGAGGTAGGGCATTAAGCTGCTCATACATTTTTCACTATGAAGTAGAAGGGGGGTTGGAGGTGCAGTTTTAGTCAAGACTACAAGGCTTAGGTGGTCTATAAAGTGTTTCTTCTCCATAGAAAAATACCAGAACTTTATACATTATTGTTTCAGTTTTAGTGCTGATTTTGCATTGGGGCCAATCAGCTTCATGTTTCTGCTCTGTATTTAGGAGGGGCATTTATCAAGGGTTCTATGGCCATCCCCTTATACCATCTTTATGGGAGGGGAGTAGAGCATGAGACATAGCATGGGCGCCTCCACATTGGTTATAATTCACCCTGGTGAATTCACCTTGATTTTGGGAACATCCGCAGTGCTACTATACTGATCACTTAGCTTTATGTGACATTGGTACAATAGTCCATCCTACATTTAGGATGATACAGTATGTATGATTATCTTGCCAAATATCCCTCATCCTTATACAGCTTTTATTTTTTAAAATAGCTACTGACGTGTCAATGGCTAGAGGGAACCTCTGTGCATTTGCAGAAGCTCCTAGTCCTCTGCCGTATTCACGTGCTGAGAGCTGCTGCACCTGCACAGGCCATGCCTGCATTCAAAGGAGGCATGGACACTCAGTAGGCAGTTCTGTAGAGGCTACTTGGGGCGTGAAGTAGCCTTAGCCCCGGAGCTCACAGAGGCTATTCCATACCCAAGTATTATCTGCAGCTAATTAGCATATACATGAAATAAAGTTTTAAAGCATGTTACATTTTGGAAAATAGTAAAAATTGTATAGGGATGAGGGATATTTGGGGAATCTAACGTCAGTAAGAGATTCCTGTTGGAAGATTTCCTTTAAAAAATCCTTGAGTTTCAGTAATTGGCTCAGTAATTGTCAGACATTGGGGCACATTTACTTGTCCTGTCACGATCCCACGGTGCGTTTTCCGATGAGGATTCGGGTCTGCCGCAATTCACTAAGCTTGATCTTGCGACAGAAATCCTATTTTAAATTCCGCGGTTTCAATCCAGATTTTTTGCAATGTACTTTTATTCTTGATGCTTAACATTGAAATATCTTCCTGGTCAAATTCGAGGTAAAAAGTCTATGGTATAAATTATACTTAAATCTCTTCACAAAAATATGTAGAAAAAGAAAACAAAAGGAAATTGCCCTCATTAGAAGAACACTCATTAGGTATAAAGAACTGGTAAATGGTCAATTAGAGGGATTGTTAGGAAATTTATAAAATATGTTTTAGTTATTGGATAGCGGGCATTGCCTTAATTTAAGGCTTAAAACATCTCTCATTACACTCCTACACTCCGATACAAAGCACAAATGTTTAACAATGTTAATACACTTCATCCCACCATCCCTCATTCCAGTGGTAGCGAATGTCAAATACATCAAGCCACTAGTTATATACAAAGCCGGTCTTTATTTATACAAAGCCTTTCCTTTCCATTAGTAGGTGTCTTTTATATATTACCATTGTGTTCCTCATGGCTGGGGGAATATATCTCAGTAAGAAATGAAGGGGCTACAAGGCTAAACAATGTTTTAACGGAGAAGCTTTGATTAAACATTTACGTCGGTTTTATTCAGATATTGGATTTTTGAACAACTATTATTACGGTATGTAATACATAGATACTTTCAATAGAATTGTAAAAATTTTTTACACTAAATAAGGTTCATGCTTTGCCATAAAATCAGATTTGCCTATGGATAAAAATAGGAGTGTTGGGTGTCCATTTGCTGGGACTCTCAGAGGTTCACATTGTCATAAAGTAGGTCCCAACGCTCAACCCGACATCTTCTTACATTGTGCAAATAATCGGTCAACTATGAAAGACATGATGCTTCAATTAGGAAAGCTACTTCTACTTTTTTACTTATTATTTTAATCAAGGGTAAATATTTTTGTTGAAATGTTAAAAAACTTCATCAAAGGGGTTTTCTAGAAAGAAAAAAATTCCTAATAAAAAGGATTGCTGAAAAAAGAAAACACTATATTGTGTCCACCAGTGGGACTCCGAAATATTCTACTACACTATTTTTCTGCTGCTCAAGTGATAAAGCCTATGACTATTCACAAGGCATTGGCCTTCGGCCACATGGGTGGGGACTCTATATAGTTTGTATCCCAGTTTTCTGGCTAACAAGCCTTGAGGGTCAGGAATTGTGACAATTGCCCACAGTTTCACTTATCTGATGCTGAAGAATGTCTATGGGGAAACCGTCTCCCCTCTAGGTTTTGAGGATCATTTAAGGCCTAAGTGTAAAAACAACATTTTACAGGTTTCTGTAATTCGACTTGTCACATTTTTTACAGTTTTGCTATAATGGTCTGACCTTTTTGTATTTGTTTATTATACATGTGTAGTTTTATGAAGTTCTCCAGTATTTGGCTCCATTGCTTTTTTTTTACATTTGGTCTACATTTCATGTGAGCCAATGGATGATATATATTTTTTATTATCCAACTGGTAAATTTCAACATGAAGTGTGGGTGGAAGCCAAAATACCCAAAGGAAATTAATGCAACATGGTAGGTACTTAAAGGGAACCTGTCATCAGCAATTAGCCCAATAAACCACTACCAGTATGTGGTTAAGTAGTTGAACAGCTTCCAGATCATGTTTCTTTTATGACCCAGAAAATCAACTTTGAAGTTAGATGTATAAAGTCAAGGAGGCAGAGAGTTTAACATTGACGTCAAGCTCTCCCTGATCTGATCAATGACGTCACTGGTTGCAGGGCCATCTATAATAGTGAAGGGGGCTTTTTAAGGAGGGATAGATTGACTTCAGTGTTTAACTCCCCGCCTCCTTGACTTCATAAAACCAATTTACATCCCATTTCAAAGTTGATTTTCTGGATGATCCTACCACACCAGGCCATGAAAAAACATCATCTATAAGCTGCTCACTTGTTTGACAACACACTGCTAGTGGTTTATTAGGCCAATTTCTGATGACAGGTTCCCTTTAAAGAATTTATGTAAGTGAACACCATACCCAAAACAACAATGGCAAGTCAAAAATGCCCATAACTGATTGCTTCTTAGCGGCAGAAACATTGAAAAACATTAGAATTTTTATTAAAAACTGTGGCTAAAGAGAATGGTGGCAAAAACATTTTGAAAAAATATTTAAGTTTCCAGTATTAATTGGGTTGTATCAAGTGGTCAAGCTTAAATCTCAGTAATCTACTCATAATAAGCTAAACATTGGAGCTCCTGCTCGATTTCTGCCTTAGATGTTGGTCCAATTTGGGCAAGTATTTGTAAAATGATACATCTGATAACATTTCATAGCATCTAACAAGGGTCGTGTCTTTGTGTTTAAGAACAAAATGCCATAGAAGTCCTTAAAAGAATTATGCCGAAAAAGTAAAGAAAGAACAGAAACGTGATGACTTTTTCAGAGAACTCATGATAACGCCTTGAGGAGCTAAGAAAACACAAATGTTGTCTTACGAGCGTTCCAGGAAGCAGGAGGTAAGGAAACACTCTTCCTCTGTTCTCGTATTTGAAAGTTAAAACTCAATACATCTGTCAGCGCCGTCTTGGGTTCCGTGATATTCCAGATAGAAAGTATTGAGCTCAGACATTCTATATTTGACTTTTTTGAAGCCTTTTCTGGATTAGACGGAAAAACATAATATTCACCCAAGCCATTGTTTAAGCTCACTAAGCATTATGTGAACTGAAGTTAAACTTTAGAGTAAACCAACCGGGTAGCTTGGATATGATTACTGTGTTATTTTCCAATTTTCCTACATTTATCAACCAAATTGGCTTTCGCAGATTTGCAAGACCTTACATGCCCTTCTACACATTCTCAGTCTATTGTAAACTACTATTGATAGATATATAGACTAGAAAAGAAGAAGAATTATGTTATTGCTGTTACTTTTATATACATTTTCTATACTTTGAGTTATTTTAGTTTCAGTTATCATGTTATTTCTGCTATGTTATATTGCTTTATATTGTTTATATTAGTTTTTTAAAAAACTTTTTTTAAATTAAAATACACAAACAATACCATATAGACAATTCTTTTGGTGTAGTATGGGGCATATCTATCAGGACCTCTGCACCACATCAGCAGCGTAGAGGCTTATTGCTAGCACTTGCAATTATTTGCCACAATCCACCATCTTCACGTCAGTGGGGCGTGAAGGGGCGTGAAGGGGGGCGTGGCCGACCAAGTGGAGGGCGTGAGCGGGCGGGAGTGGGCTGGCGCGTCATAAGTGAAAAGTTGCCGGCTGCGTTTATTTCTATGCCAGGCCCTGCCTGGCATAGAATAAACACTGCGTGGCAACCTGCCCAATACATGAAGAGGTGGAAGCTGTGAATATGACAAACAGACAAATTCAACCCCTTAAGGACGCAGGGTTTTTCGGCTCATTTCTCGCTCAATCCATAACTTTTTCATTTTATGTGTACAGACCTTGTGGGGCTTATTTTGTGCGTACAAATTTTATACTTTCCCGTGATGTTAATTTTATTTTAACATGCTGTGTACTGCGAACTAAAAAAAATTCCAAATGTGGAAAATATGAAAAAAAAACGCACGTGCGTCACTTCTTTGGGCTCAGTTTTTACGACTTTCCTATTCGCCTCCAAATAACATGCCTATCTTTTTATTTCTTTGTTCGGTGCGATCGCGGTGATACCAAATTTATACAGGTTTTATTGCGTTTTAATACATTTTAAAAAATTAAACGAATGTGTACAAAAAAGAAAAATTTTTTTTGCCATCTTCTGACGCTAATACTTTTTCATATCTTTGGCGCACGGAATGTGTGAGGGGGTAATTTTTTGCGAAAGTGAGGCGACGTTTTCATTGCTACCATTTTGAGGGTCTGTGCGACTATTGATCATTTTTTATTTCATTTTTTATGTTATGTAAAAAGGTGTAAAAGTCGCATTTCGGACATTTGGGCGCCATTTCCCGCCTCGGAGGTCACGCCGCCGTACACCATTTTTATTATTTTGATAGATCGGGCATTTTGGGCGGCGATACCTAATATGTTTGTGATTTTTACTGTTTATTATGTTTTATATCCGTTCTAGGGAAGGGGGGTGATTTGAATTTTTTATTTTTATTATTTTTTTATTTTTTAAACTTTTTTTTTTCTTTTTTTTTTTCACTATTTTTTAGACCATCTAGGTAAATTAACCTAAGTGGTCAGATCGCTCCTACCAATACTGCAATACTACAGTATGCAATATATGGCATTTTTGCAGGTCATACTTACAATGAGCCACTGGTCATTGTAACGAACCTGCATAAGCCATGTAGCCTCGTGTCAAAGAAAACCCGAGGCTACCATGGTAACCGATCGCCGCCCCCTGATGAACGTCAGGGGCGTGGCGATCGAAAAAAAGATGGCGGCGCCCCCGCACCGCCGTCTTTTAAACGCCGCCGCGACTTGCCAAGTGTTAATAGCCACGAGAGGGTGTAGGTGCAAGCACAGACCACGGTTATTAGCAGTGGGTTTTGTGCAAATGCAAAAAAACCCCACCTCTGTATGAAGAGACTCAGGCCGTGAGCCCTCTTCATACATCCCTTATACCTCTGCGCCGTAGAGCTACGGCGCAGAGCGTTAAGGGTTAAAGGAAATCTATTATATCATAATCTATCATAAACCAGGGACACTTACTCATATATCCAGGGCACCGTGACTGTGGTAATCTTCTTATATTTGTTTATCCCCTTCCTTCTAAAATCAACTTTTAAAATTGTAATTATTAGCCCATGGGCTCGTGGGTCGTTATCAAGCCCTCCATGCTGCAGCTTCACTGGCGTTACATTGTTCAGGAGCACGTCTTCAAAAAGTTAATTTTAGAACGATAGAGGCCATGGATAACAAATATACGGAGATTACTGCAGCCCCGGTGCCTGGATTATGAGTAAGTGTCCCTTACTATCATAATGACTTTGATGATACATTCCCTTTAAATAATTAAGAATTCCTTGAAAAATAAAACACCACCCCCACTTTCATTTAGCATTTTTTCCATGAAAAACTGCCACAATGTCTGGACTAAGTCCCTTTTAATTTTCCCAGGGAACCTAAGTACTATATATTGTAAATTACTGGCTTCATAAATTTCTATGGACTAAGCCTTGGACCCTGTTCATCCGCAGACATGTAATAAACTATTTTGAATGGTTGAGTTTTATTAGTGTGAGACTTAGGCTACATTCACACGAACGATGAGGACGTTATATACGCGACATATAATGGGTGCACGGCCTATGGGAGTGGTTAAGTGCATCACCGATGCACCGAACATGTCCCTATCTTTCCCCAAAATAACGGTTGACTGCCGCAGTCCATCTTCTCTATGGAGGGCACGGGTAAGTGGTGCTTATCCCCCCCCCCCCCCCCCCCCCCAACAACGATTTATGCCCGCCGTACTACAGTAATGCGGCCATACATCGTGTAGCCTTACTTAGATTTCAATGGCAAGCTTGTACAGGGCTCAGCAACTGACCCCAAAAATTGGGGGCTCATAATAATAATAATAATAATAATAATAATAATAATCTTTATTTATATAGCGCCATCAAATTAGTTCATACAAACATATAAGGAAGAAGGATTATAAAAAGATGATACAAACATTCCATCAATGGTTCTATCTTATGATTCACATTCATATTATTTATATGCACATTTTATCAATTTGCGCCGAAGTCCAGGACATCCAAGTGACAGTATTGATTTACTGTATGTTATAAAACAAGTGATTCAACTAAAACAATTAAACAATAACTTCTTCTCTACAGCCTGGAGGGGGTTAAACAACTAAATTCCAGTCTAACGAAAGCAAAAAAATATATTTTTGTGTAAATGGATACTTTTATTTTACAAAACAAATCACGGCAGAGACATGGAGGTCATCCAGGGGCAGAGTCTTTTCAGTCCTTCAAGCGGTAACCCAAACAGAGTGTGAGAGAAATCTAGTAGAAGTATTAGGGAAGATCGGATGACCGGACTCCCTCACACTCCGCATTATTCTACTGATTCGCCTGAGGAATGTGTATGGGGTGTAGTTTACACATTTACAATATCGTCAGTCATTCATATTGTCAGATTGTGCTGATAATGTTATGGTATAAGACAGAGACCCGGACACAACCACATGACACATATACTGTAGAATAGTCATAAGTATTGCGCAAAAGATATTGTGTGAAAACAATTGGGGATATTATATGGGAAAATTGGACACAAAATTGGACACATCATATGGAAAGAATGAATAAAGGGCTGGGATATAGAGCCAAAACCATGCTACTATTGGACATATCATATAGATAAATGGGGGGACTGTAGGGATAGGAATTGGATACACAAATGCATCTTATATTATGATTGGACAGGTAGTAACATAGTTAGTATGTTCAAGTTCAACCAAGGCAGGAAAGGGAAAGGATGGGAACAAGAAGGCATGTAAGGGAGCACAATTCTACATACTATTATTTATATCAATGTTATTTAGATATAGAAAGCTCTCTGCTTTCTCTGCTGTGGCCAGCTCCTGAGTCAGGCTATTGCACAAATTCATATAGAAATGGTGGATATGAGGCTAAAAAACAGCCAAAATTGTATTTCATAGCTGGATATATGAAATATATTAGCACCGTCGTATAACATGGGCAAGATTTAATTACCCACTCGACCTTCACTCAATATGCCTCGAAAGATATGTTATAAAGTATTGCAAAGGGGGTGCACCCAACATAATAATAATTATAATCTTTATTGATATTGCATCATCAAATTCCACAGTGTTTTACAAATCATAGATACTACAACTGGAAGGTTATGTCCCTAAGGGTGAAGGGTCTAGAGTTAACCTCATTTGGTAGATTCTAGTTGCCACATTTTGCCACATTTTGACATTTATAGATGGCAGATGAAGATGAGGGAACTGATTCAACATGATCGGACTTGTTTTGAATTTCCCAAAAATTTTAGATGTCTGCAAATGCAAACCTTTTGGAATTGATTGAAAACAAGTCATTTCAAACAGAGGCCATGTTATAGTGAAAAGAAAAGCGAATAAGTGGTTTGTCTTTGGATAAAAAAAATCTAAACTTATTGTTTGTTTTTTTTTGACAGGGTGTTTGCTTCCATGGACTTGCTGGACTCATTGACCCATATTCATATACTGTATGTTGCTAACCCTTTGGCAAAAATTTTCCTCTCTTGGTGCTAAAAAGGAGTTTAAAATGGTCATATACAGCACTAGGAGACCCCCAGGAGCAAAACATTATTGGAGGGGTTGCCCAGGATTAATACATTTTTGTCAGGCAGAAACCTTTACTACTTACCTCTGCCACTGTCTAGAGTAAACAGAGAGAGGCTGGAGTGGTGACATCATGTTGCACCGCAACCACATGACCACTGGGCCCAATCAATGGTTTCAGTAATTCTGGCATCATTTGAAGTATTATGCCTTACTTATGTGTATAGCATGTTTGCCACCTGTTTCGACCAGGTGTACATTGGTGGCGGCAGGGCACCACTCCCTCTACCTATGTCCGTAGGGAATGAGTGGCTGCTCCGCAACTCTGGACAGGTCACTTGATGAAAGTGCGGTGAGATATGGTGAATGCACCGGCAAATATTGGCATCTGCATGAGGCCCTAGGCTGTAGCCGGAGTGCACCGTTCATGTGACCTCACCGCTGTTCACAAACATAGCCTGGCGGTGATGGGAGGCCCTACACTGGATTGGAAAGGCCTAGACTGTATAGACTTGTTCATTGTTTTAAAGCGACCCCTGGCTGCCTGACAAAATCCTAGACAACCCCTTTTAAAGGAATTTTACTTGATGGACAATACAATTCTTCGACCACTTTATATCTACACAAGAGGACTTTCCAGCTTGTGACAAATCTTCCCCGGGGACACGTAACAGAGATCCAAGAGGTACTTTAAGTCTTTTTTTCCCTCTTTCAGCTAGACAATAAATTGTGTATGCCATTTGTCTGTTGGTAATGTTAATGCATTTAGGTATACCCTGGTATCTACTTACATGGAGGGGTCGCTTAATAGACATTTCCCACTTACACTAGGAGTGAGGTTCTGGAACGTTCCTGTAGAATGTAAAGAAACTAAGTAAAAACAGGATACCTTTTCCTAAGTATTTTCCCACACTCCTATCGCTCTGCAATGTACCGAGCCAAGAGAGCATTATGCAAGGAGTCCCCAAACACTTTGTAAACCAGAATCTCCAAGCTTAAAAGTAAAGTCTAGTGTTGGAAAGAGATAGTGTAGTGAATACACAATGGTAGGCTTTGTCTGTCAGGGCCTCCGTTCAGGGAGAAGGCTACTTAATCTCTTCTTTTGCCTTGGGGATTTTAACTATTTTAATGTGTCCTTAAAAAAAAAAAACTTGTGAGCTTCAGACTATAGATTGTAACAACTTTTTTCGAGGCAAGCCCCTGCAAACTCTAAAGCTGCTCGCATTGACAGCTCGAAGAATAGGACTAACAAGCCTGCACCGAACATTCAACTAGTTTTGATTCTTCGGGAGCTAAGGTTGGGTGTTTGTATTCACTCGGTGGTTCTGTCCTCTGCATTTCCCAGCAGAATATTCAGATGTTACATTAAAGTGGTTTAGACACTGGACAAGCCCCTTTTCTTATATAAGGGGGAACTGATTAAATGTGATCTGCAGGGGAAGTCTTCAATTTCTCTGCATCACCACCACTGGAGAAATGTAGGACCTCCAGTGTAAATACAAGATTCCTTCGTTGTATCCCACCTGACTATATATCCCACCCCCTGTGACTATTCTATTTATGTCATATTTACTTTTTTTTCATTGTAACCTTTCATTTGCTTAGAAAAGACCCTGGGGCACATTTACTTACCCGTCCCGTCGCGATCCCCGGGGTGCGTTGTCTGACGAGGATTCGGAGATGCCACAATTCACTAAGATCCTGCGTCCAATTTCCTACATGTGTCGCTTCCCCGCTCAGGTCCGCCGGAGTTAACCATCTTCTTCCCGGTGCATGTAAGTGCTTGGCTTGCGACACAATTTAGGCCGAATCAGTCTGGTTGTCCGATGGCCACGCCCCCCAATTTGTGTCGCATGAAAGTCGGAGCGATTGCGCCAAAATCCAATCGCGTGCGCCAAAAACCCCAGTTAAATGCGGCGCAAAACGAAAAAAGTCGGGAAACCCGACGAAAATGCAGTCTGTGGACCCTTAGTAAATGTGCCCCGATATCCTAAATTTTTTTATAGACCCCATTTAATCTTTTCTTGGGTTTGCTATCAAACCCATGATGCCTCGGCATAGCATCACCATTTATTAGTAACAGTGATAAAAGTTTCTTCCCCCCTGTGGGGAGCCTCTATGGTAGAGTTCATCATAGATCTAATGCCTGTGATGGGTAACACTTAATTCTCCATTAACTCAAGCAAAAAAAATGTCTTTATTAGAGGCAGATTCACATTGCTTTTTCAGTAATCATCCTAATGTGCTCTTGCAGTAATCATACTAATGTGATGTATATATACAGTAGATAGAAACAATATCAATGTGCTATATGTCTACAATATTGGCCCACAAGGAATAATGGAAAAGTTCTGTAATGGGACTACAGATGGTCCCCTACTTAAGGACACCCAACTTACAAACAACCCCTAGTTAAAGACGGACCCCTCTGCCCACTGTGATCTCTGGTGAAGCTCTCTGGATGCTATTACTTTAGTCCCAGACTGCAGTGATCAGCTGTAAGGTGTCTGTAATGAAGCTTTATTGATAATCCTTGGGCCCATTACAGTAAAAACTCCAATTGCTACTGGAGCAAAAAAATTATTTGTCTGGGGCTACAATTATAAAATATACAGTTTCAACTTACATACAAATTCAACTGAAGAACAACCCTATGGAATCTATCTTGTATGTAACCCGGGGACTGCCTGTCCTTAGATAAAACCCCCCAGGAGATGTACCAATCAAGTCCGTTCAGTGAAGCAGGGGGTCTACAACGGCCGTGCTACACAACGCTTTGTAGAACTATATCAAGTTACATCTCAAGGTGCCTAAAGATATGTATATATTAAAATAAATGACATCTATATGTGTAAGATATACAGATAAGAACAAAATAACGCAATTTCTATTCTTGGTTCCATCTCTTTCTATTGGCTTTGATGAATATTACATCGAGTCTTAGTTTCACCTTTGCAGATCAGTAAGAGCGGATCACACAAGTGCACAGACAACTACTGTTTCACATTAAAGAATCC